>JAVQJF010077554.1:0-12307 GCA_036023855.1 Gadopsis marmoratus | reverse complement strand
ATTGTTGGGTCTGTAGATATAGAGTTGGCTTGGACTTGCTCTATATTAACAAGTGCTATGAGATAACTTTGTTATGATATAGCGCTATATAAATAAAATTTGATTTGATTTGATTTGACATTACCTGTCTTGAGTCATGACAGTCCTGTGAACCACAATGTGAATAGTTACACTATGTGCACACCTGCCTTTTTGGGACTGTCGTGATCCATCTAGCTACTCTGGCTGTCTTGTAATGGTCGCATCATTTCTACCAGAGGTGAAGCCATTGTGCTTGACCAAACAGTGTGCAGGTGTACTTTGTTCCGCCTAGGTAGCTTGCAGCCAATATCTGCATAGGGCTGATGTCAAGAATTACAAATGGCAGGAGCCAGTGACTTAATTCGCAGACGTTCCTGAGATTCCTGAGACGTTCCAGAGAGACTCTGTGCTGAAATGGCTTGTTCTAGTGGATGTAGGTGCTGTATTTAGATGACGATCAGAGTTATGTTCAATCTTGTCATTTTACTCACACATTTGCATCCATACCAGGGTCTCAGTATAAGTATAAGAGATTAAAACATCTTCAAAGAAACACTGGGCCGTGACGCAATGATGTCACGTTCTGCATATTTAATATTGCGTCAACAAGTCACCAGCTGAGAGCGACTTTCTGCTTGCGATTCTGTGTTGACAGAGCTGCTTGCATAATTGAACGCCAACTAGCTGATACTACATTAACATTCATTGAAAAGCATTGCTCTCTTTCCATGAGCGCAGGCCTCCAGATATCTATAAGAGGGCACAGTTTCAACAGGGACCAAGCTGTTCCTTGAGTCCCTGCTATGCAAACAGCTCACTACAAATCACTCCTGTTTGAGCACAAAGTGGAGACATGGCTGCTCTGGCTGTGAGGGCGCCCGGCTCTGTGTCTGTCGCTGCCGCCTCTCTGAAAGCCGCCCCCTTCAAACGTACTGGTCCTCCGAGGGGCCCTGTGCACAAGCTGCTGAGGCTGCAACAATGAAGCAGCAGGCCCCCGGCGGCAGCAGCCAGCAGCCATTATCTCAATGCATTGTGTGTGATGATGTCCGGGAGGAGAGAGAGCGTATGTGTAGGTACTGGTGTGTATATTTGCCTTGGTGTGTACTGTATAAAAGAGTACAGCTGACTGTGTCTCCTCCTTATAAAAGACCAGTTCTCAGCCCTCCTATAGAAAAGGCCTAAATGAGCACTTATAGCTGCCTTGCAAGTGCATAGGAACATGATTAATGGTGTTTAGATAGACTGCCTTGGTGGGTTCGCTCCACTACATCATATGGCAGAGGAGGGTTTAATACGCAAACTAGAGGAAAATACAAGTTTAATAGTCCCACTTTCAGGTCCATGTGCACAACAATATGATTCTTTAGTGTTACGCTGCACCAGGGCAAACGCCGAAATATAAGGACATTTGCATTTTATTTTTTGGAAATGCTCCCTGATCTCTCTAGTAACCTTGACGCATCACAGAGCAGCTGGGTTGATGCCCTTAAAGGATCTCTTTGCACAGATGTACTCAAAATTCAAGCATTGCTTTGAAAAATAGCTTAGCTCAGCTACACAGCAGCTGATAAACTCATCAAAGTAAGACAAAACAAAGACACAAGCCTCTGGCATCTCTTCTGCCTTTAGGTTCAGCGCATTGTGAGTTGAAAGTGATACATTTCAAATTACAAGCCAACGATTCCGCTCTCACACAGACAGATGTCATTTTAAGTTTGAAGCCATAATCCATCAAGTATGGACTGGATTGTGCCCATTATATTTACAGCAATGGTTTCTGTTCTCGGGTTAGGCAGGAACTCGCGACTGGCAGCCAGTCCACTTTTAAGAAGCTTTGGGATCTAGTGTTCTTTTACTCTGCAGGAATAACACAGTTCACAGAAGAGTTCAGAGGAGGACATAGGTATCTGTAGTGTTGTGCAGGCTTGAACTGTATGTCCTGAGTGGTACAAACACTGATCTGAGAGTTTAATTCTCTCTAGGACACAAACATTAATAGGTCTCCCTGAAATGTTTGCACACTTGTGAGTACATCTGCACACACAAAACACTGGGACTAATTAAGGCTACAGCCTAATGCTTGGATAATGGATCACACACCTGTTTTCAACATTTCCACGTGTTTCTGAATCCAAATCACCCATAAATGTTAAGTGGTCTCAATTGACTTTAGTTGTCAAGAATCAATGTAATGGCAACGGTATCACTGCTCCACCCCATAAATGCCATTGCCTTTTGAAAAAATAGAAAATAATGCAGCAGGAATGACGCAATTTTGTGAGCCGTTCCCTGGTTCCCTCGACAATATAATTAAATGGGATTCTTCCATTGGATTTTGGATTATTGCAAAGAAAATTTTATGATACTCACGTTTTGGTCAGGGCGGTTGTTCAGGTTGTTTCGGATGTTTAACGTCCCCAACAACCTCTGTAGTCTCATTTAGACACTTGTTAGCAACCGCTTTCTTTAAGACATGTAAAACATTCAAAATTCACGAATGCGGTATTTACTGATGCATTTTATGTCGAAGAACAAAACGTAAAAATCTCTTAAGCTTCACTTTATTTCAGGCATCTAATCCTGAAACCCATGGACAAACCCGAGACAAAGGAACCGGAATCATTCCTGGATTTTAGGATTCATTCCTGCATCACTATATGCACAAGATGTACAAAATAAGACACTAATAAGATTATATACAGGAGACCACAGTGTAGGTGGTGAAAGCAGTGCAAGAAGATACAAGAGAGCAGCTGGATCTACACCTGCAGTCAACCAGAGAGACAGGGAAACCACAGGGCATATCTCTGAGATCATTGGGGATCGGTTTGCTCGGAAAGCAGATAGAGAAATCTTGCTCAGTGCTGAAGCTACTCGCTGAGCTGAAGGGGCAGGACCTTGTCACACTGTGGCTTTACCACTAGAAAAGATCTGAGTCACTGCTGAGTCAGGTATGACTTGTGTTTGGCTGTAAGAGCAGACCAGAGCTCCGTATAGTTTGATGAACAGCCCAAAGTGTGTAAATGTCTCTCTAGATATGATTTACACACAAATGTGTTTGGATCATGAATGAGACTCAGTGTATGCACTTGGAACACACCAAAATCATATTAAAGCGTGTTTGTAAAAAGCTACTTAACAACTAGAAACTGAAAGCCAGTGGATGCTTATATTTGCCGGAGTGGCTTAAGACACTATTCAAAATACTTTACTTGTATACACTACCGTGTTTGAAATGTCTGCGGCAGTGACCTTCATAGACGTTCAATTCCTGCTGATTATATTTTGCTTGTGACTTGATCGTAATTCTGGTACTGTCTCTGACTTGTCAAGGATTTTGGAAATGTTCATCATGATATATTGCAATGTGAAGTATATAATTACCCTTTTCACACGCTGTCCCTTGAGTTGTGAAACATTTTGTTCTTGTGGCAGATTCTTGGCTCTTGATACCTGTTCTGCAAGTGGTGCACAATGCCAGCAGTGACAAAGATGGAGATACAGAGTTATTCCAGGACACTGAGGATATGTAGGCCTATTATACTGTGGAGCAATAGGCCGACTGCTCCACTCATCGCCTTTCGCTTCCATTATTCTCCACTGATAAATGACTCTCGCAGCTGCCCCTGATAAGAGCCCTGTGCGCCTATTCATCAGCTCTCAATTCAAGGCTTTACATTTGCAGCATCAAAAGATCTACAGTAGCAGTTTTAGTGACTCATGGCTTTGCTATCAAGGAAAAGGCTGCTTCCACTTTCTTTAACAGGGTCTCGATAAATACCAGCTGCATGTAAGCAGGTGAACACACACAAATATACCCACATACTCATTCCTCACTGTTGTTGTTTTAGCCTCAGTTGAGCTTGTGTTCTTTTTATATTTATTTGATTTATTCTTTACTTTATTATCTTTCTTTTTAAATTTGATGTGTTAATAAATTGAGCTGAATTTGCAGTATTGAAATGGGGTTTTCTAGTAAGTATTTGTAGCCATGCTAGCGCAGGGCTCTAAGAATGGCAATGTCAGTTGGTCGGTGCACCACTTTGGTCCCGACTGAAGTATCTCAACAATTATTGGATGCATTGGCACATCCTTTTGTACAGACATTTATGAACCCTCATGACTTTGGTGATTCCCTAACTTTTCCATCTTACTTTGGTTTTGAGTGGAATATCTTGATAACTATTGCTTAGAAGGGCATGCAATTTGGTACAGATATTCAAAGTCTTTTTATCTAGCGACACCATGAGGTCAAATTTTGTTATCTGTCTTTTACTTGAATTTACGAGAATAAACCTGTAAAACTAGTAACATTTTCATCAATTACAGTTACACTTGAAAATGCTAACATGCAAACATACTAAACTAAATGAACCTGGTAAACATTACCTTCTAAACATCGGCATAGAATCAAACTAAGGACATCCTGCTCACACATCTCCTCATGTTGTTTTTTCGAAATTGAATCCAAGAGGAAGGATGCCATCCATCTTTTTAAGGAGCCATGGCTCTCCCTTTTACACTTTCCAAAAAGACTTTCATAGGTACAAAAACTATAAGGCGAAAGGAGCCTTTGCCCAGTCACGACTCCCAATGCAAATAAACGTACATTGAAGTATGTTGTAGGGGTGGGCAAGTTATTCTAGCTTGGCTTGCTTCCAGAGGCGCAGCCAAAAAGCAAACTCCTTGCAGCCTGACTCATTGGTAATCCAGGATAGAAGGCATGTCAGCGACAGCCTGTATCTGCGCTGTCACATCCCATCGCTCAGACAATGTATCACTCCATTCATAGCACAACCAGGCTTTGATGTGCCTGAATAAAGCCCGTAACGCTGTCCTCTTTTAAGCCGGTAAGTGGGTGCATGTTGCTGACTCTTAATCTCTATATCTACATGGTTCCCCTCTCTGTGATCAAGCTGCAAACTTCAAATAAGAGCCGCGGGGCTGTAAGTGTGTTTGGCAAGGGAAGGGCATGGGTTTATGAAGCATAATTACAATTAACAACCTTAGGGCTTGCAAGGTTTCTTTTCAACACTGCTTATGTAAATATTATCTTAAGGCCCTCTGTAAATTAAAGAGTTCCACTCGCTGGCATACCCTTGTGCAGATGTGTGAAGGAGGAAAGCTTCAAGGAGCCAGATTATTATACAACTGAAAGATACGCTCACTGTGAGAACAGAAAGAAAAGACGCTCTATTGTTGTAGTAGGGTTAGACAGTGCTAATGAGTCAAGGCAAAAAAAAAGATCTTGAAATAATGATTTTCTACCAAAGTGAATATCTAGCATTTCAAATGAAGTCTTCCTATCTACTGTTAATGGAGAGATGTATTTGTGCATTCCTGGTTTGGCTCTGTGCTGGCGAAGTCATCTGCATGCTATTTTGAGAGCACAAACGGGATCTAAATTATGGCCTTTCCAAATTTCTCAGCCCATTGTACAGTAATGCTGAATGCTTCTTTTCCCCTAGTTATGCAAATCATTTCAGTTTACTACGTGGATTTTCTAGTTTGTAGCCAGTAGTTAGACCCAACTGAGCCTGCAGATAATAAAAATGTATTATGCTGTTCAGTTGGAACCTTTGGAGCGGGACATTATGTGTTTTTGTATTATTTTGAATACTGAAAAGGCACACTCGCTGTGTTGTCTGGCCAAACGCCAGAGACATCAATAGCCTTCATACAACCGTTTTCACCATAATGAGTAAGCTGACCTTTAAGTGTAACATCAAGGGAGTTCTCGTGTGTGCACGAATTAAGAATAAAAATATAAGCATCGGCAAAGATAGCAACATTGGGCCAAAATCCCAACCCATGTATCCTATGATAAACAGTAGCATGTGTGCTTTTACCAACCAAGGAATACAGAAACAACATCCAATGTAGTATCAAAACTGTATGAGGAAGTCTATAGAATGTAACAAACACATTAAACCACAAGTGCCAAACTGCAGCTCACACTCTGGGTGCTTTGCGTTAACTGACTGGATGAGCCACAAAACTTAACTCCAGTTCCTACTACTATAACAACAATTCAAGTGTGCAGTGATGAATGATAAGTGGTGTTTGGCAAACACAACAAGACGTGTGATGAGTTATGATGGGCTAAAATGGTTCCTAAACCTCCATCACCCCCCTAAAGCATTTGAATTACATCCAGATTTCATGTGTGGTCAAAGAAATTCCAAATTGCACCTTTTCAAGGTCTGGGGAAGAAGGTCTGATCTCTAATTTGTGCTAAAAGCAACCTCTGCAAATAGAGAGCGAGAGAGAAATAAAGCTGAACAAGGGAAGCAACGTGCACATAAAAAACACAAAGCAATTCAGAGAGAGCCCAGGGAAAGCACTCCCCTCCATTCTCCAGCAAGGATATAGCCACATTTGTCTCCAAACAAAACAATAAAACCAGCCAGCCAGTAGTTGTTAATTTCCTCTTTGCTTCAATTGACTCAATAAGCTTTTTCCCCCCTTGGAGACAGCAAGCACTACTCTACAGGTGAAAGAACGGGGAAAAAAAGCAGGAGGAGGAAATAGTAAGAGGAAGAAAAGAAAAGACATAGAGTGCCAGAGGCAGAAAAGCAATTGAGGACCTGACTTCCACAAAACCCTGGAAGAAGTTAATCTAGACTAGGGAGTTTTTTATTAGCTTGGCAATCTGTTCCTGCGGTGAAGATCTAAGCTAAGTTATATTTTATAACTGTGAGCTCCGAGACTCTGAGTCACACGAAGCATAAATATGGGAACATTTCAGTGGAACAGCTCTCCTAAACCCTTAACATTCTCCTGACTTTTTGGAATATGCTGCAGCATCCCAGAGAAAGGTTTTGGTGTATATACAACCTGTGTTTATTCTCATTTATTTTACCCTGGATTCATGGCATCTGTCACTCTGGTTTTTAAGTAAGACTAACAAGTGTAAACAAACAACAAGCAAGGCAGAAAAATGACTAATAACTAATAACCTAAAACGTTATCTCTTTCCCTTCTCCTCTATCATACTTGATCATTCAAGACGTTTAGATTTCGTAAGAGTCCCCCTGGTTCAACACTCCTCCCTTTTAGATGGTTTCAATCTGATCTAATGTTACTGCTGGGTTCACTGCAGCAGCACAACAGCATTTACTAAATGCCTCATGTAAAACGCAAGCTGGTGTGCTGCTAAACGCCACATTCGCGGCACACTGCCAAATGAGGTAATCACACATACGAGCTCCAGACTGGAGGTTCTTCTGCACCAGCCTTATGGGTCAAAACCTGCACCACAGTGGCATCGTGACTTGTGCACATTCAATATGTCTATTAAGCCTGACTCATAATACATACCCTGTTTTGTACGAGGGAAGTGTGAACTCTCGTGATAGCAGAGCCAGCGGAGGCCCAGTGCAGAATTATAATCAGCTCTTTCTAACAGAAAATCATCCTGCACCATGGCATACTCCTGATCCTTGGCAACTTTTAATTAGTGTTTGTCCTTCAAGCCCATGCTCCTCACAGCTATTAAGGCCCTTAAGCCCTTTGCAAATTAATTATGAAAGACTAGGCAATCATAGTAATTCAATTTGGCCCTGAGCACCAGGCCTGGTCTTTGACCTAACTCCAATGTGCCTTTCTATGGGGACAAAGGGTGTTGCAGGGTGAGAGAGGGCATAACAAGTGTTTGTAAATGAAAAATCTTTCTCCATATGTTCTAATGAACCACATCTACTTTTAATAAATGCCATTTTAGCTATGTGCCTGATGTGCTAATTCACTTTTATTATTGCTTTTACAGGTACTGTATCACATCTTTTTCACCTTTGAAGGATAAGGCTGGTGATATTCTATATTTTTCATATTGTCAGCCTAGCCTCGAGAGGGGCGTCCTCATAGCCAAATGGTTAATTAGTTATGCACATACCACATAACTGCGACACAAATGCAAAGAGATCAATGCATCCTGAGGGTGCAATAAATGGCTGTAAATGCTAAGCCATTAACTACATTTCGTGGGGACCATGTACAAAATTCCGTGGCTTTCAGACTGCACTAAAGTGGTGGACCCACCAACCGGCTAGCTTGGCAAAAACAATATTAGATTATATGCATATTTATTTTCATGTATCACGAATGTATTATGCTAAATTAGACTTATTTTTATGACTTTTTGATTACTCGTGAATTTCTTGCCATTTTTAAATAAATGCCGCTCTGAAGCAGTGACGATTCTCTCACATCTGAGGACAGAAATGTAACAATTTCCCAAGCAGTACTTCAAGATCTTCTTTATGATGTCAGGAGACAAACTTGATACGTGACTAAAAATACATTAAATCAAAAAGAACCAGACCTATTACTGCGATCTAGCTGATCCCGAGCGGCAGGCAGGCAGGCAGGCAGGCAGGCAGACAGGCAGGCAGGCAGGCAGGCAGGCACACACACACACACACACACTGCATGTCGCCTCAGGGAAGCATCATCTTTTTCTGTGTTTCTCCTACAGCTGAAGTTCATTCATAAATCCAGACTTCACCTCTTATGAGGTTCTTGGTGGATACAAAAACCTGCAGAAATGGAAATTATTTACAATAGAAGCAAGCAACAGTGAGCGTAGAGAGGACACAGAAAGCAGATGAGTATTCCAATGTACCCAATACATTCATAAATAATAGAGAAGCGATTCTATAGGTAAAGATGTTAGGCTGACTGTTTTTATGTGGAGTTATGGCTAGTCTAGAAGCCTCATTTTGGAATCTACCATCGTTGAGCAATACCCTTCAGGAGCTGAACTGCACACACAGCAACACAGTGGCTACCACTGGAAGGTAAGTGTTAAAGTAGGCCAATTAGACTGTGGGGATTGGCTGGTCGGTGCTCGAGCTATGGAAAGGAGGCCAGGACGTAAGATGATGAGCAGCTATTCTCCTCCACTCTGCTGGCAAAGCCCGCCTGGCACATCTGTAACGTCAGAACCACAGACCTGGAAGTTTCACCACCCCACAGAGTCCTGTTCTAGATATGTCATTTAATAATGTGCAGTGCCTGTAGCAGAATGGCAGTTTCCTCTTTTCCTGTAACGCAAACTGATTACTAAATATCTGCAGAAAAAGTAACAATATCAATGATTTTGCTACAGCGTTTCTTTGGTGCTGACATTTCTTGCTTTCAGACCTCACTTTTGTGGAGTTTCGACACATTTTCAACCCCCTGCTCTGTGACGAGAGACAGAAAAGCGATGCAGAAAGCGATGCCAGCACCACTATATATTTCAGCAAGGGATGAAAAAAAGTCTTGTTCCAAATGACAAAGTAGTACCAATGTACCAGTTTATAGCCAGGTGATTCATTACATATTCACTACATCTTTCTATTGGATCTCTCATCTAATTACCTACAGCTTACTACTTTGAAAAATATGACTGTTGTTTCAAGTACAAGCCACCATATTTAAAAGGGCACTTTCTTTTCTCAACCTGGCTCTTAGTCTCGTAATTGTGGCCATTCTGATGATTATTAGAGTATCATATCTTTGCACTTGCAGCCTCCTTTGTAGAGATTTGACAAACGTGACTCTGGCAAAACAATATGTAGGCCTATAGGGGCAAGAACCACAAGCCTCCTTAAGTACTATCATAGATTAGCTTCCGTAATTAGACACGACAGGCCTATCAAGCTTTGGATTTATCTGCATGTTGAAGTGGTGCATGCGGCTGTAGTACAAGCCATATTCTGCATTTAACAAGCTTGAAGGCTGGTAAGGAATTGATTACATGGTGTGTTTATCTGCTGTAAGGAACCTGCAATGGTTAGCATGTCCAACTATTGTTACTTCCAAACCAAAGGAGCACATCATTAGGTTATGTTAGAATGTTGCCCTTGCAGTTTTCCTTATTGAGCTTATAGGACTAACAAGTGCTATACTCAAATAAATTTGTCCACATAGATCATCAACACCTGAGGATGCTGACCTTTAGCCTGGGACATGCAGTTGAGTCTGTATATTTTGCACAATATCACGTAGAAATACAAATTACAGTCCTTTCCAAGATTCTCATTTTAAAACGAGTCAGATGGAAACATTCAAAATTTCAGCCAGCGTTAATGCTAGCTTAATGAGCATGTTAGCTACAGCTGATACAGTTTGCCAGAGACTGTTGTCATGTCAAATGGCAAAACTGACCTTTTGCCTTCTAGAAATGAGAAGCTACTTTGAACAATATTGGCTTTTTCCTTTTAAGGGTTAGAAAGCTTGAGGTTGGGCATGACTGTGAACTTTGTAAAAGGACATGAGTGTGATGACTGAATGACACAGGTTATATATTTTCTACAGCCTCTTCGTTTCCTACAGCATCTATAACATGATATAATGCTGAGTTGTAGGAGAACCCCCCACCCTGCTTGTACTCACCAGGAGTAATTCACCGTTCACCAAACAATCTCCACTGCGAACGAAACAAAAACACATCATTTCTGTCAGAGCTTGAAATTACAGCCTTCGAAACCTGCCAAATGTGGGAGGAAAATTGGCTGCTGCAAGTGAGCTGTCAGTGATCACTATGACTGTAATGAGAAATAGCATCTAGCTTGTATTTTACAAAACGGCATGTTGTGTCAGGATGGATTTATGTACAGACATCAGCTACTACTACTAAACAACTAAACTGTTGCTGGGACAAGCAGCATTAAACTCTTGGACGAAGTAAAATTGTCGCCATCTTTATCACCATCACAGATGAAGATCGATGGGATGCATGCACATTCTCTGCCATACTTTGGTCATAAAGTCTGAAATCTGTTCACCACTTAGCCCAAAGACACAAAACAAAAAGCAAAAAGAACATGCTGTATTGCAGCGGGCATGAACAGAGTATTTTGTATTTTCACTTCAGGTCAGATGACGGCTGTGGATTTAAATTTTTTTCTCAAGCAGGTTTTGCATCATGTAGCTCTCATTGACAGAAAAGGTCACATAGGGACAATGTGAGCATGCATGGTCAGGTATTTGTCTAAAACTGTTTTCAATTGGTATCTCAGCCCCTGAGTGTCAATCATATATCATTTGTAGACCAAATTACATCGATAAGACACAGAAGAAAGTAGATATTCTCCACGTTGTCCCTAATCCTTACACAATAGATACATTGTAAATAAGAGTCAAAGGCTAAAACAATAGAAATCCTTCTTTTTTTAATCTAAAGAAAGCAGCGCAATGTGTGTGTGCGTGTGTTGTGTGAGTCGGTTTCAGCCCCGTGAGGAGAGGTTTGTTTGATTGCAAAGCACAGATATGTGTATATAGCAGGGCCTGGAGGTCAGCGCGGTAAACAATACTCCCCATGATAAATCCTCCTGTCTGCTCTGTGTGTGCTTCGCTCTTTTGATTTATTCCTTCAGAGAGCATGAGGAGAAGGCAAAGAGAACACACAGATAAATAATTCACAGGGACATTAACATCAAAGAGGGCCGCGGGGAAACAAAAACACGGCCATTTGGGTCGATATGCCGTTTTGGATTAAACCAGACATGGCGTGTGTGTGCGCCTTGGTGTGGCCTTGCCGAGAGAGAGCCTCGTTGCAAGGCAGGTGGATGCTTAAGCATGCGTGCTAACACACACAGCTACACACATACTGCATGACCTGCTCTATTTCAGTGCTGGAGATCAGAGAGGAGAGCGGGACTAATTGATGCTGATGTTTTTGAATCACTTCAGTTGCAACCGCTAATCCCCCGAGGAAGACAGCACGCTCTCAGACCCACAACTGTTGTGCTGATGATAAATAAGGAAAATTAGCCCCCAGTTGATTGTCTTGGTGGTGTACATGCCCACAGGGATGTGTCTCATTGGTGAATAGCTCTGTGTGGTGGCAAGTGGCGGTGGCTGTCATAACATTCCCACCCGGAGCAGCAGAAGGGTCCTCGCTAATTGCTGGAGGCCGTGATGCCTCTCTCCTTGATACGTTCCTTTCCCGAGTGTCTGTTTGAGCCTGCTTTTGGTGTGAGATCAGCTTCTGGCCCATATGGAAATGAGGGCTAATTATGGAAAAAATCCTACAAGGCTAATTTGATTGGAGCAAACAATAAAGGTTAACTGAGCCAAAGTGATGCAGGGTTTTTCAGGCATTGGAAATCAGTATATTTGGTTTGTGGTGAAAAACAGAAGTGAAGAGTGACAGATCATGCATCAGCGATGCCTTATTTGTGTCACATCCCTGGTCTATGTGTTATGTGTTTTCGTGATTGTGACCTGTGTTTATGTTCCTAGGTTTGTGTTTTCAGTTTTGATATCTTGTGGTTGTACTAGTCTCTTGTCTCTGTCA
>JAVQJF010077551.1:0-36217 GCA_036023855.1 Gadopsis marmoratus | reverse complement strand
GCGCGCCGCGCCCCCGCCGGCGCCGGCGCGCGGCCCGGCGCCCGAAGGAGCGCACCACCGCGGCGGGGCACGAGTGCGGGGACTGTGGCCGCCATTTTAACTACCTTGGCAACTTGCGACAGCACCAGCGTATCCACACCGGAGAAAAGCCCTTCATGTGTCCAGAGTGCGGGGAGAGGTTCCGCCACGCGGCCCGCTTAAAGAGCCACAGGCTAGTGCACAGCGGGGCTCAGAGCCCCTTCCCCTGCCCACAGTGCGGGAAAGGTTTCTCGGTGCTCTCTGGACTCAAGCGACACCAACGGGTGCACACCGGCGAGAGCCCATACGCCTGTCCACAGTGCGGCCGGCGCTTTAAGGAGCTGGGGAACTTGTACACCCACCAGAGGATCCACAGTGGCGCCACGCCGTACTGCTGTCAGCAGTGTGGACGCAGCTTCCGCCATCTGGGAACCTACAAGAGCCACCGCTGCACCCCGGCACAGTAACCAGCTTCTACGCTTTCTGACAAAAAGAAATTGAAAGAGTCATGGTTCTGGCTGTGTGTCTTCATAGTGCGGCTCTGGGGGAGGTGCTGGTCACGCGGAGAGCAGGGCTGGCATCCTTCGATGCTGCCCAAGCTTTCGTGTTCCGTCACATTCGTGACCAAATGATTTCACTCCTGCATCAGGCATCAAGAAAAGCTGCATCATTGAGCTTGACCTTGGAAACAGCTGTTTGACAAAACAATGTCAACTCAAGGTCTTCATCAACCACATCACAGTCTCGTTATTAGCAGATGGTGTTCGGTTGTCACGGAACTGCAAATGTTCTAACTTTCCGTTTTTCTGAGGCCCTTTAGGACTTCTTGTCCATGTTGGCTTAAGAGTTGGACGGGAAGTTAATTCCTGACCTAGGAAACGATAGAAACATCTACAGTTCCATGACAACAGAGCAAACTCCATCTGCTCATGGAGACTGCAGGACATGGTTGAAAGCTCCAGAATAAGCTAGTTACCTTTAAGATTAGATTGTTTTGTTAAAAGGCTGTATCAGAGGCCATCAGTCACCACGTGGAGCACGTAAGAGGTGTTTTAAGGTCAAATCAAAGTTATCATCAAAGTATCAAACCCCAGAGGAAGACTTTGTTTTGACTGTGTGACATTTGTGCAGAGGCTCATAAAAAGACAATATCAGTGGTTTAGCATGTTTTAGCCCATTTACTATAATATGCGTATACTTTAAAGGATAATTCCTTTCCGTTACAACTTGGGTTTGTAGTTTTGCCCATCACTTTTTGTCAGTTATACTAACAGTGTACCCACTGACTCATTGTACCTAAGTCCAGTGGGGGCAAGAAACACAAGAAGGCAGACAATCAGACAGGTTGGAAAAAAATATCCTGATCAGTCAAACGTATTTGCAAGAGAAATCGCAGGTGAGCAGTAAAATTATTATTCAAACTGTTGTTTAACATCCATGACAGTTTGGAGACCCACTTCCTGCTTCAGCCTTGACCAGTGAGGGATTATTAGTGACATTTACGGTCACTCACTTTAAAAAAAGGGAAAACAAACTGCATTTCCAAGTTTTGCTATTGTTGGCTGCACTGTCACAAAGACAACCGGATCAATTTCTGTTTTCCTCGGAGCCTAGCAACTGCCAACAACACAGGACACGCTGCACCGCTAGCAGCCTGGCTACTTCTCAAAGCAAGAAACAATCATTAGAATACCAATTTGAATTACAAACCTGATCTCAGTGCTAGAATAAAGGCAGTAGAACACCCGGTAGTATTAATAAGTAGCCAGGTTTTGTTTCTTACTGATCTAGTAGAAATAATACTTGCTGCAAGTCTGTTTGGGACCCTCAAGTCCTGGAGCTCTGTCCATTGGGTGAATGCCCATTTGGGGTTTAGTCTTGTTTAAGGTTGGGCATCGAGAACCGGTTCCAAAATTCCGATACCAAAGGAATTGTTAAGAAATTTTTATTTCGATTCTGCTTTTCGGTCCCTAAACAAGTATCACTTGCAAGACGCTTCGCCACACGGTACTTTTTTACTGCGACCATGGTTGGTCCACAAAAATCTATCCGTTTATTGGTCCACAAAGCTGTGTACACATGTGGAATGCGTGCAAATTTGCGCTTGTATTTTTATCTTTTTTAAAGCATAGCCAGCACATGAGTCTCTACATGAGTCATCGTGGACCACAGCAGCAGCAAGCGCTCAAAAGCACGGCTTCGTTTCGTTCGGAAAAATGACGGGTCGGCACAGTGCAACGCCGGTGCCAAACTTATTTCGTGCAAGGGAGGGTGCACTACGAATATGATAAAACATCTTCGCCAGCAGGGTGTGCAAATCAACGAGTGCACCGTGTTGAGCCGGTCTCCCTCTTCCTCCTCAGTCAGCCCTCAAAAGCAGAGGATACATTTCAACGTGGAACGCGATTGTATGTGTGTGTGTTTGAGCGTTGTTCTCTGCACGTGTGTCTATGTGTATCATGATTGACCAGTAATCGACCTTAGGGTCCTATTATAAAAAATAAATACCCAACAGCCAGCACCTCGACCTGTTTTGACCCCGCCCCTCAAAGCACTGGAATCGATAATCAGAATCACAATCGTTAAAATACAAATGATACCCAACACTAGTCTTGTTATGCCTTGGTTTTTATCGCTCTCCCTCTTTGCCTTCTTTGCCTCTTTTCCTTTTGCCAGGTAGAGCTTCCATAGTTAATAGATTTGATGCTGACTTGAGATATGTAATCAGTCAAAGCAAACATTGAATTTTTGCACAAGTCACATTGTTGTGTAATAATTTGGCCGAGAGGGCAGATCAGCACAGTGTGAGAATGCGTTCGATAGCCTTCTCAAAATGCCCATGTCAAACACTCAGTGTGTAACCTTGAGAGTTAAAAATGTAATGGCCTTCTTCATGAAGAACTGCAGCCCTGGTTTCTGCAGCTTTGTTCCACCTGTTCCGGGTAGATTACTTTGTAACATGAACGCAGTATTTCTACTGTGATCGTTGCAACAAACGATAAAATGGTCGCCACTGTGACAACCTTTCTGAGTTTCTGATTATTATAAACTGATGTGCAGTGTTTGGTGTCTGAGAGCCCCTCATATCTCACCGGTACCCGAGGCAGCGCAGCCCCTTGCATGGTTTTAATGCAGGGCTGATTTTGGTCTTAACGCCTGCTTAAACCACAACTGAAACATAATTCATCCTTCCACTGTGTATCCATAACTTTTTAAGTGTTTCAGCGTCACATTTCCTCCAAAATATGGGTAAATGCTCTTTTTCGGGGCAGAGCTTCAAAGCTAGAACAACATGGTAGCACCCTTGGAATTTAGTCAAGCTGACCGCACCTGCAGATCTTTGCGAAAGACCAAAATCCAGACACACACCGGATTGATGCATCCGGCTGGTGCACCTTGCTTACTGTCATCTTAGGCGTGTGCGTCAAATAATTCTGGTCACACGATGAGCTGCAAATGACTCAGCAGGTACATGTTGCACTTAAGGTTCAAAGCAACAACCTTTCATACTAGTTTACTTGTGCATCTATTATGGCACAGTTACTTGCCTGGAATACCAATCTCAAATACATTTCGGTTTTCTGCAGTATTCCGTGAATGGCAGCGAGTAAAATAGGAAAAAGTGGGGAAATCATTAAAAACACTATTGAATTCGGGTATGAATGGAAGATGGTCGAGAGTGAACTTTGAGGTTTAAAGAAAAAATAATGGCATATATGATTAAAAGATACTATCGATTCAGAACATTTCACACTGATGCACATGGTTCTAGCACAACAGGAACTCCCATACAGAGATACTGAAGTAAGAGTTACATTGTTCTGGGGTCGAGACTTTAGTAGTGAAACGTAACTGTGAAAGTGTTGAATCGATCCAGGGAATCCAATCATTTGCGCCTTAACCTGCTGAGCCTCCTGGACACCCTGTCATGACCTCGCTGTGGAGATTGATGGCTCCGTTAACCCAGCAGTGGGACACCACCACCCACATGTGGATTGGCCGTGTAACTACAACAAAAAATATCTTTTGGGTAACACTGCTGACGGCCTTTTATCATGTCACTGCTTGGTGCTATGTATAGAGCAGAAGGTTTATCACATCATTTTTAACCAGTGTAATCTAGTGTTACAGACTATATATTGGTTATTTTATATGTTTGCCTGTATGATGATTAAAAACTGTGATGACAGATGATAAAAAAAACCTTGAAGGAAAATAACATCCCAAGTGTCCTGTTACTCAAGCTTGTCTGTAAAATGAGTTTCCCAGCAGTTTCTAGTCTCAGCACTGTGTGGAAGACAAAAAGCAAGTAAAGAGCCTATCCAACCCTGTGGTGAAAATGCAAACCATTGACAATCTGCTTTCTAATAAAGAGTTGTCTTAATGTCATGAAGTAGTGTTTTTTGTTTCTTTTGCAAATAACAGCAGTGGAATCTAACTGAGAACATTTGTAAGAGCACTGCATGTAAGGAAGTACAGTACGTAAGGACAGTATAGTCCAAAAACCAATTAAAACTACCCCTGATCTGAGTGTATGTATCTATGTATGTATGTTGTCGCTGATCAAAACTATACCTGGCCCAGGCCTCAGGTAATTAAATGAGTGCCTCAATTTTACAGTTGTTAAAGTGACCCTTTAAATGAATTTGAGGGTAATAAAAGTTCACTTACATGATGCACTGTGAAGTCCCACATTTTCTTCTCAATGCCACATCAGAAGATATAAATAATTAATGAAGCTCTGCCACATGTGTAATTTGGAGACACACACATAAATCCTGCTGCATCTCCCAGAGCTCAGTATTTCTAAAACCCTGGCTGCGTTTGTGTGCTGCGTATCCGGTGGGAAGGCTTGATTAGACATGTACAGAGCAACACAGCGGCTGAATGATGAGAAAGCCTGCTTTACTTTCTGCTTTCTGCCCATAGGAGGCGCTGCTCCTCTGCACACCAGCCTGAGAGTAGCTCTGTGCATAGCTATGAACACATTAGGTACCCAGTATTACTGTGGTGTGTGTATATATATTTTTCAAGTTAGATCGTTAGCTAGTACAGCTTTAGATATCAGATTTTATATAGTATATTTAACTGTCCTATGTTGTGGTGGTGTTAATTTTTATAGGGCTTTTATGTGTAGCTCCTCTGTTTACTTTTGATATAATTAATGTAAGTGGTCGGGGGGGGGAAGACACCCTCTCTATAGAGTTTAGGGTGGGTAAGTGGGATGAATGCCATCTCTCATAATCATTACCTGGACACCACCTCAACATCCAGCGGTTGAATGATGACATATACTGTACTTACTATACTTGCCAGCAGTTTCAAATATGATTCAATGTCGCCCGCTCTGCCCCCAGGGATGCATTTGACTATGGCCACCAAGCCTCATGGATGAGCGGAGAAATGCCGATACACAAACAGCAAGTCATGTTGCCTTCAATGCTTCTAGGTAGCTCACATGCAAAGCCCACTGGTACATGCAGGCACTGGCAGTCTCTGACAAGGAAAACAGCAACTGCTAGAGACTATTTGGCCATTAGTTTCTTCAAAGAGGTCACTGTCCAGCAGCTGGCCCTTAATGCTCAAATTTCAGTGTTCTTGAATGCACCAATAGCTTTCAAATCAGTCCTTGCTCCCTGCCGTGTAAGCATTCAATGAAAAGGTCACTGGGATTAGACTACCTATCTGAAGAAGCTCTGCACGCTGATTTTAACAGAGCTCTGAGATGGGTGGACAGCAAAGGTTGCCTGGGAGGCAGGAGATCAATCTGAAACACGTATGAAAAATAGATTTGGAAAATGGGCATCACTCAGTAATATAAAAAGGTGCACAATGTGTGATCTTTGGTTAATGTACCAAGATAAGAAATTAGGTAAGGTAGGTCTGTTGCAGATATATTAGGTATATATCTGAAGGTACTGTAAATATATAATAGCAAAGTTCTGTCTCATTTGTAAATGGGCTTTTTCTACATGGAGCTTTTTCCACATATAAACTTCTAATACTGAGAACTCACCATTTCTACTATGGTGAGAGAGAAAGCAATGTTTTTCTTGACAGTTTACTCTTACTTTGTTCAGTTACAAAGTAGATATAGGGTAGCCTGACATCACCGGACCGTTTTGTAAATGTCAATTAGTCTGGAACCTGTCAGTTCAGTTTTGATTTCCAAGGGGTGTTCTCAGCAGATGCAGACCAAAATGCCTCTGAACACAATTGGATAGAACTACAATCACTCAGTTGGAAGTACAGCAAACACATTTTTCTTATCGACAAATCTTGTGCAGTAGTGCAAAGTGCAGTTGTTTGTTGTTCTCTTAGAGAAAATATACTGTCCATTTTGTTTAATACCGACGCGATATGGGATTCAGAATGTTCCACATCACCCGGCTCCGTTTCTTTCTGTGGCTTGGCTCTTGGACAGGTCCCTGACACAGGCGCTGCGCTCTGTCTGTTCCTGGATGCTTTCCATTGACATGCTTCGGGGGTCGTGTGTTGCACTGCACTAATGAAGGTGGGACAACAAGCTGCACGGTGGAAATGAATGCTTAATGAGGTTGATTCATGTCATTTCTAGTCCAGTTTGGTTATTTTCTATGCAAATTACCCTCATTGCAAAAAAGTCAATTTAAAAAAAGTGGCAATTGTAGCCGACGAATTATCAGTCATTAGCAGTAGCAATAGGACCTTGCTGTTCTGTGTGGTGGTAGAGTGGTTAGAGCCCAAGGTCAGTGGTTAGAATCCAGACACTGGCAGCTAATACAGCCTTTGCCACACCCATTAATATTATCACAGCTTTTACAAGATCTGTCGTTCAGTACAGCAGTCCTATGATTGATTACACCTGCATCACTTTCTATATGGTATGTCAGTATTAAGATATTTTCAACAGTAGCAGTGATTCTAAATCTAATCTAATGCTCTTTGGTGGCAGAGTGGTTAGAGCACATGCATATACCTTGATTAGGCCCAAAGGTCAGTGGTTCTAAGCCACCTGTAGCTAGCAAGCCGTGGTTAGGCTACCGTTACTCAACAGTGCACTCCGGTTTATTTTAAGGGGATTTTTGAAACCACCAATGTGATATATTGTCTTCGCTGCCAACGGTGTTCGATTTTATACATCGGAGAAACAGGCAACTCGTTGAACGCTAGGTTCAAACAACATCAATATTACATCAGGAGACAAACCTTTTTAAACATTTTAGGGAGCACTCTTGGCAGAATATTACTATATGTGGTCTAGAATCCAACTGCCACTGGTCTAAGACCCAGAGACAATGAGCTGAGAGAGGATGGATTAGAAAATTGGACACTATTTACCCTAAAGGCCTAAATGAGAAATATTAAATTAATCGTCTTTTTTAAATCCAATTTCATCTTCAGCCTTGCTGTTGGACTTGTGAAGCATCAGGAAAGGAAAGTGGGGAAGTATTTGTTTGATCTAGTAGGCTTTCTTATTATATGGATTCTACTAACTGTGTGGATTTATTCATTTAAATATATACATTTACATATATTTTATTTAATATATGTAAATGTGATAAAGGTAAAGAAATGGATTTTGTGTTTTGACAAGAACTGCGTGTGTTGAAGTGTTAAATAAATGTAGCCCAGAGAAGCGAAGAGGAGGCGAACACAACAAGCCGTGTCCTAAATGACTCGTGTTTCACCTGCTTGATACAGGTACACATACTTGTTGACCCGTAACATTTGCATGGATTTTAGAATGATTCAATCTACTGTTTATGCCATTTTTAGCACTTATCTTTTACAAGTTTTGGTTCTGCCTCCTCATACAAGTAGGGATTGTGAAATCCATTGGAGGGACCAGGGTCATTCTCAGCCGGTAGTCCATTTCCTTTTGTCATAATACCTCCCCTGGACCTTTTAATCATCTTCATTTTTTCAACATTGCAATTGGTGTCCTTTGAAAAGATAAAGGGCCTGAATTTTGCTGTTTCCTCTCCCCCTTTTCTCTCCCTCTTGAGTGGTTTATGCAGGTGTTGTGTCTTTGAAGCTGGTATAATAGGATTTTAGTGGAGTGGGATTTTTGATTCTAATATTTAGATTTTTTGTATTTATTAGATTTGGTTGTTTCAGTAGGGTGTGTAATTTTTAGAATTTTTTTTTCTTTCCTGTATTATTATTCATGTACAGGACCTGGGGAAGGGGTTCTTTTTTGACGAATTTAAATGTATTTTTCTTTCTGGTTCATACTTCCTTCAACCCAATTATGGATATTTTTGGGGGCCTGAGCCCGTGCCTACTCATCCTTGAGATGAAGTCTTTGATTCTTACCTAAACTAAATTATAACTAATTTGAAAGCCTGGTTCTTAGAATTTTATCATGAAAGAAGCTAGACTAACAGAGACAAAATTCAGCACCTCCTGCTGGTAATGACTTCTCTTCAAACGCAGGAATCCTAGAAACGACTGTAAAACCTGATATATATTTGCACTGCTAATCTCTCATCAAACTTCAACTGTCTTCAATGATTACTTCATCTAAGCCATCAACATGTCTAACGTAGTTGTAATGAAACCTCTTCTTAAAAAAGCCCACTCTGGATCCAAGGGTTTTTTAAAAACTCCCTGTACATACTACACTCTGTGTTCAGGTTCAGCTCCAATTCCATCATTAAGTATGCTGACCTGACCTATCACTTTGGTGCCAGGATAATAGCCTCCTCATAAATGTCGCCAAAACCAAGAAGATTGACTGATTGTGGACTTTAGGAGAGCACAACAATGGAGGAGGTATGCCACTGAGGATTAATGGGACTACTGTGGAGAGGGTGAGCAGCTTCAAATGCCTGGGAGTGCACAGAGTCTGTTGAGAAAGGCAAGGCAGGGCCTTTACCGCCTCAGGAAGCTGAGTTAATTCAGAGTCTCCCTGGGGAGCCTTCAAACCTCGTACTCTGGAGCTGTAGAGAGAATTCTGTCAGGAAACATCACTGCCTGGTTTGGCAACAGCTCTGCAGCTAAACTGCACCTCTCACACATTAACCAACCAGGTGAAATGATTAGTCCGGTACTATTATTTTCTTTTCTATTTTTATGTATAGATCCACCAATCCATTACATCAGTGCAGCATCTCCAGCTATAGTGCATATTGCCAGACATGGTCAGTCAGCACAGGTTTTTGTCTGTGTATCGACACCATTTTACCAAACCTGACATCGTCACTGTGACAAGACTCCAGGATGCTGCACAGAGACAGTGCACCTGAGTGTTGTTCACCAAGAAATAGTTCCTGCTTCCAGTCTTTGATAAGCTAGGCTAACCACGTACTGACTCCAGCTCTGTAGCAGCTCAGACGTGAGACCGATATTAATCTGAACATCTCACTCTCAGAAAGAAAGCAAATAAGCATGTTTTCAAAATGAAGTATTTCTTTAATGCAAGTAATTTGAAATAAATCTCAACATCTTATATAGGTAAGTAGGGGATCTACAGTACTGGCCGTGAACATCAATCATCCATCTTTGGTCCTGTCGGTCCACTGGATCCGACTCTTCCTCTGCTGCAAACACGAGCAAAAGGTGTCAGCCAGCATCATCCACTGCCTTTCGTTATAGTTTTTTTTGTAAAGACTAACTTAGCATGAAGCCCAGCTGCAGGAAATCATTAAAGGTCAAAACACAACTGAGGTCTGGAAACTGAACTGAAGAAGCATCTTTTCAGATATGCCATTAACCTGAAGGTACCAGGTGCGACTGTCTACTGTTGCCGCGGTAACAGCAATGTCTGTTGAAAACCACAATGTCTTATGCGGGATGTTTGGCATGCGCCTTTTTAAGCTGTCGCACACACGGTGAATGTAAAGTGCCATATCACATACAGCACCTGTTTCAAAGAGTATGATGTAGCGTCACCTGGCAGACTGTAAACATGCTCAGAGGTGAGCTATGAGAACTTCAGAACATTAGTACCATTCATACCTCCTACTGCGCAGACAAAATCTGACACTGGAGGTTTAATATTCAATATGAATCACTCAGTTACATGTTTTAAATGCATGACATTTATGTATCTATTCATTAATTTATGAGAGAGCAAAAGATCATTTACAGTGGTTGTTGTAACCAAACAAGATGGTGCCTAAACTGTTAGGACGTGGCAGGAAAAGGACCCAAGCACAGACAGCTCGAGAAGTAAAGTAAGTTATTGAGCTAAACAAGAGACACTTGCAATCCGGTAATGCGGGTGGATATGTGAAGTTAATGTGTAAAAACTGCGAAACTAAAAAAGTCCAGAGAGCAAACGCAGGAGACAAGCGGGACACCCGCACCATGACTACACGAACAATGACGCGACAAGGAGTAACTGAACAGAGCACACTTAAATACACAGGACACTAACGAGGGGATTTGCAACAGGTGAACACAGAGGAACAGGTGAAATCACCTCAACAATCAGGGAAACACAAAGGCTCAGACAGGACACAGACTCAAACACAGGAGAACCGAAGCTGAAAACCACAAGAACCAAAATACACAGGCCAAACAACAGAAAACAAGAAACGCCACCATTCACAACATCACGGACCATGACATGAACATGAATTGTTCCATCAGAAGACAGATGGTGGCTGATGTCAGACCAGTCGCTGTGGGCTTTAAAGCTGAAATATGTGTGGCAAAATAAACATTTATCAAATAGGTTCAAAGTTCTGAAAACGAAACACAACAGTTATTCAGATGTATTGAAGTGTAATCAGCTGAGCTGATGATGTCAGCAAGCACGCTGTTGTCCTAGTTATCAATTGAGTGTAGTGCACTGTACTGTGTCTGCCTTGTATCTGGCATTTAGACTCTCAAGAACAAGTTCAAACTTGGTGTACTTTGTATTGGGAAAGGGCCTCTGGGTTTCCATCTTAACTCAACCTTGTAATACACAGGTGAACAGTAATTGCTTAAAAGAAAAGATCCACAACGGTTTGCAAAAAGCAGTATTTGCTTTATTAGCCTGAGCAAAACTAAGTCTATAGCCATAATAGTGGCTGAAAATATTGACCTGATGATGGCACTAGATGAAAAGTCAGACTTTGTGCCAATCCATCAGTTCTGTAGAGTTGGTGTTTGGCCACACAGTTCGAGGTCCATTGAAATGTCTACACGAGCGGTTGATTGGAGATTTTACTCCTCACCAAAATGTGCTGGACTATGTCAGTTCTTTCAGAGGGCGTCTTCACCATGCCTGTAAGGTAGTGAAAGAGGCATCAACAATTTCCCTAATCGAAAATGAAAACTCACTTTGATAAGAATTCTATTGAGTATGAAAGTTTTAAATCTGGAGACTCAGTGCTGGTTTTTCTCCCCATCTCTGGTTCAGTACTTGCAAGCTAAGTTTGCAGGTCCTTATGTGGCAGAGCCAAAAACTGAGTGAAACAGATTATGTGATTTGCACCCCCGACTTGTGTATGTGTGTGCCATGTAAACTGAAGCCTTATGTTGCCAGGTCTAGTGAATTGGTTACATCCACTTCAGCTGAGGTATCGCCTGTAGATTTGGTCTCAATGTTGCCTTCCTACTCTCCCCGGGAGGATGAGTCGGTGATTCAAGACACCCCTGTTCTGTGTGCTCGACTGCAGAATTCCCAAGTGTTAATTGATTTGGAGACTAATCTCTCACCTCTCTGGGTCCCATAAGAGTGACAGTGTAGGGTTGATTGAAAATCATCAGGCACTATATTCAGATACACCTACCCAAAACCATTGTCTTACAACATGACATTGATGTGATTGTGTTCCCATTTGGCAGCATGCTTACCGTGTGAATCCCACAGAAAGGGATCAAATGAAGGAAGAGGTTGAGTATCTACAAAAGCATGGCCTTGGTGTTCCGAGTTCCAGCTCCTGGAGCTCTCCGTGTTGGTGCCAATGTCCGATGGGACACCACAATTTCAGGAAAGTAAACAGTGTTACCAAGCTAGATTTATTTTCTCTTCCTTGATTAGAGGGCTGTATTGATAGGGTTGGAGTTGCTTGCTTTGTCACAAACTTAGACTTACTCAAAGGCTACTGGCAAGTGACAACTTGTGCGTCTGAGTTTTCTGCATTTCTCACCCCCAATAGGTTCCTGCAGTATACATTCATGGCATTTGGCAACTTAAAAGCTGTTCTTATCACTGTAACATGCTGACAAATGGGACCCAAGTGCAGGACACAAAAACTGGAGTATATGAAAATTCAGCTGGTTTATTTGAACTATGGGAAGGGGAGATGGAAAAGGAGCCAGTGAGTGAGGGACAATCCAATGAGAGTGAGTGGAAGGCTGATGGGGGGGAGAATGTGGCAGGCTGGGGTATGAAGACAGGCAGGCAGAACTCTATGAACGTGCAGATGAGTGGGGTATCCGGGGGAGATGGCATGAACCCGAACAGGATTAGATCTGAGGACAAAAAAATTAAACAGCTTTCAAAGATTAGAGAATTTCACTAAGGCTGAAGAACTCACTTGTGCAACAACTGGAGCAATGATCTGGCGATGAGTGGGTGGAAAACCAGGGTTGAAATACTGCAGGATGATGAGTTGATGAATGACCAGTGTGCTGACTGATTGCAGACTCTGCGATGTGTAGATAACAGCCGCGTCTTCCAGATAGACACACACAGAGACAGCACGAGACAGTGAGCCGTGACAGTATCCCCCCTCAATGGGAGCCTCCAGGTGACCAAAAAAGCCTGCCCGGGTGAGCGTGATGAAAATCCTGGATCAGACAGGGGTCCAAAATCTGAGAACAGGGTTCCCAAGAGCATTCCTCTGGACCACACCCCTCCCAGTCGACCAGGTATTGAAGTCCCCGCCCACGGCGATGAACGTCCAGAAGCCGCTGGACAGTGTAGGCTGGGTTGTCGACAATGATCGGGGGGGTAGAGGGGTATCAGCCAGAGGGCAGAAAGGACTGAACACGCCACTGGTTTCAGTTGAGAGACGTGAAAGGGATGGATGGACTCTCATGGACCTGGGGAGCTTTAACTTAACCACAGTAGGATTTAGAGAGGCGGTTAACAAGGGTTAATATTACTGTTTTACATTGAGAGGTGGCTGGGCAAATCCAGGGTGATGTGGGACTATGGCCGACTGGGGATGGGCAGAGGAAGAAGACGACCAGCAAGGGGGGATGAGAATTTTTCCCGCGAGCACACACCGTGCAAGCGGAAACACTGAGGTTCTGGTGTCTCTCTCCATAGTCGGCTACCGGAAATGTAGTTTCAGAAGGAACAAGTTGGCCGTTGAGGGCAAGGAAGCGAGGAAGTGTTCCAGTTGACAACACTACAGGACTCTCATCCTCTGGAGGCACTTGGCAGGGGCAGATGAGCTCGTCCCAGCTGCATCAGTTCCCCTTCGCGAGGGGCCGAAGTGGAGGAACCAGAGAGAGCCTGTGGTACAGTGGAAGATGGGAGTTTAGGTCCCGAGGGGAGAAGAACGAGAAGGCTGGGGACTGAGATGATGAAGGCTACCTCCTCCTCTCTGCTCCACTCCGTTGGGCACTGGGGGACCAGTGCTGTCGGTCTCAGGTGGGGTATCTCTCAGGCCTTTCTGTGTGGAGTTTGCATGTTCTCCCTATGCTCACTTCTGTTTCCTTTCATTCCATAAACGATTGACCCCATACAGAAAAACATGCAAGAAGAATGGATTGCTCTCCTGCCCTGTCCCTGACCAAGACAGGACCAAGTGCCCTCAGACTTGGTCCCCCGGTCGCTGCATATATGGCTGACCACTGCTCCAGGCTGTCCTCAGAGGAAGAAGGATAGCTGGATGGGTTAAAAGCAGAAGAAGCATTTTAACGTTGGATGCAACTGCGTGTGTGTGTTTGAGCATTGCCGCTGCCTACACGTCTCAATGATTGATTAATGAATGGCTTTCTTCGTTTTTTCATATGAAAGAAGTATATGTATATTATATTGTGACGTGCATTGTGACGTTTATTCTCCTAGCTTCTACAGCTCTGGTGCATCTCTTCAGGCAGGTGGTCAGGGCTGTGAGACTTTGTTTGCCAGTCTCCAGGGCCTCAGCTATGGGCAGCCTGTTGTACTTAGTAGGCCCTGTCTTTATTACACCTTTCTGTAGTTCCAATAGTGTCACGCCCTGTGCCTCTGTCTAAAACTCTCAGCTGTTTCATGTCAGCTCATCAGCTCACCTGGTTTTCATCAGCCACCTTTTGCCACTTGCTCATTACCACTTGTGTGTATTTAGGTCAGTGTCTGTCTTCCTCTCATTGCCAGTTTGTGTCAGTTCTCAGCAGCTAGCGTTCCAGCAAGATCTTTCACTGCATATTCTCAGACCTCTCGTGTATGACCCTGTTTCTGTCCTCCGCCTGACTGCCTAATGTGTAACAAGCCTCGATTGTCTTCAGTAAAACCACCCTTTTGAACTTACCTGTTGTCTCAGATCGTTCATACGAGTCCTCCACTTGGTTCACCCCCCAGTGCACCACAGATAGCTTGCTAACTTCCCTCCGTGTTGCCCTGATCTCGGCCTTCAGCCTCCTTCTGCATGGAGGGTACTGCTCCTCATATTATGGCTTTCTGTGAAATTACAACTTAATTCTCAAAATCTGTGATTCATTTTTGGTCCTAGTATGCCACAGTACTGGGACACCTTTGTGTGTGTGTGTGGTTAATTTGCACTCCTTTCTCCTGCATTTCTACTGAACTACTAGCATCTAAATATTCATCTGCCACCTGTCTGAAATCCCCACTGTGAAATCCTTTTTCTCTTCCATCTCTTTTTCCCTCTAACTCAACAACCCATTTTCAGCCAATCAAACTTTCACCATTTTCCTATTATCTCAACTTAAGATGTATTTTTCAGGGAAATGAGTGGCTTGTGTGTCCCTCAGAGGTGCAGATGACACTTGAAACGGTGGAGAAAGGAGATAAAAGAGCAAGCAGCTGTGTGTGTGTGAGAGAAAACATGTCGGCATGCTACAAAAACAAGTGTCTAACAGCACAGAGGAGAGAGAGAGAGAGAGAGAGAGAGAGAGTGGGCTGAGAGTGTGTGGAGAGGCAGAGGAGAGTGTAGCAGCATTAAGCAGCTCAGAGATCAGTGGATGCTGACAGACGCACAGCTGCTGATGGGAAGAGGCAGAAAAGATCCTCACGCTCCAGAGGAGGAGACCATATATACTGTTGATTTTCATCATCGCAGAGCTTAGGATGGCAGGTCAGCCGCATTTCTGCAGCTACAGATAGACGGTAAGGTACCAATACACACCTGCAAGAATGAAAGTTAATCATTCAATTTAGTGAAGGTTAATGCAAAAAGACTGGCATGTGTTTATGAACAGGTCTAGTTTGGCTTTGTTTCTGTTTTCCACATTTTTTATGATGACATTTGAATAGGCTTCTCAGTGAGAATGCATTTTTGGGGTTGTCACACTGCACATGCCAGCCCCAATGCATATTCAAAACGAGGAAAAAAAAGATCCTCAGCAGTGTTTACAAAATATGTATCTATGTTTGTCTGACCTGATCTTTTCTATGGTCATTTCATCAGTGACAGCTCATAGCAGCCTAATGTATCTTTGTAAATGCTGTGAAAATGCTATAATTTTCTCAGTTGCAACATTTACCCTCATTAATCATATGTGCTCCATTTAATACTGTTAGTGTTCTTTCAGTAAATAACAGTTACTGTCCTGAATGATTAAGTTCTTTGTTTCTTCAGAATCTACAACAGAATGTAGGAAACATGTATATAAATGTTATAAATGCAGGATAGACAAATAATAATGGAATTAGTAATTGTGCTTTCTGTAATAATGATAGTATATCGAAAATAAAGTAGAAATGTGATGCAAACATATGTATTGTTACACTAACACTTTTAAATCATGTTTAGTTTTCATGAGAGACCTGATACTTTACAGTAGATAATATAGTATCATAGTATTGTAAATACACACTCAGTTTCTACACCACGAAATCTTTACAAAGCTGCCATATTATGTTTAGAAAATGCACAATTATAATATGAATAGTAATCTGATCATCATGACTGTGAAAGTGGCCCTTCAGACTACCCAACAAGGCATATTAGTACCAGACAACTGCTTTTGGGGGGTGTGGTAGAAATTCGGTACAAACGGGATAATTTAGAAAGTACAACAGGGTTCTACAGCAGCTGTTAATTCTGAGCAGCACCAAGATGTAATTTTCAGAATCGCATATGCTCTGCACTGCAGGCAGGCACGAGGGAGAACTCAAGCGGGTCAGATGTCATGGTTATCTTCTGAAATGAAATCTTCAGGCTCCTGTGATTGATTGTTGAGAGAGAGCAGATCAAATGAAGACCATCGTTAGTCAGAGTCAGTACCAACATGTTGCTTATTGACTCTACTCCGTTATGTCAGATCAGCAGGACTCAATGAACATCAATTAGGTTATTGATCAGCTGGTCACATTTAATGCCTTTACACACCGGGGATGTGACGAATAAACAACATGATGATGTGAAAAAGTCGTCTGCGACTATTTCGCATCAAAACTATTCATAACGGGAGCGAACCGGATTTGTGATAGATATATTCATGGCAGCTCATTCTTCAGACAAACATATACAACAATGAAATAATAGAAATACGACACTGGAGCTACTCATATAAAGTCTATGTGTACCTGTATGTATGCTGCTTGTCGGCATTTTTGTTTGGAATTAATTCTAGCTGTGGCGCAGGAGTGGTCACACATACTGTGGGCTGGGTCCGTGTCTGCCTTATTTGAAGGTGCATTTTCCCATTCATGTTCCGAGGTAGCTCCTGTTCGGTCCCCTCTCATCAGATGATTATTTGTATTTGGACCTCGGCTTTAGTTTCGATGCTTTTGTTTTGCCACGTGGAGATGACTCGGGTTTTGTTTTCAGCCCTGAAATTCCCACCAGCCTTAGCTGCATGTGTGTTTTTGTTCTGCCCAATGAATCACTTAACTGCCTCCTATGCGTCTGGACTGTCTGCATTTGGGTCCTTCCCTCGTTTCCTGAACCACACATCACAACAGGAAGATGTGTCGCTATGGAAATAGCTGTCAAAAGTCAAATTTCCATCCAAATATAGAACAGATTTTATTTGACTTTCCAGAATATCTGCAAAAGAAAATGCAAATGTAAGCACATTTCTGGCCACTGCTGTTACGGGGACAATAGCCTTTGGTCATTAAACCACTGCAGAAGATGGCAAATGATATTGGGTTGGGGTTGAAAGATATACTCTGTGTCTTCGTGCACGGGGCCTGCTGGATCTGGAGGCCACCCACTGACCAGTAAGGAGAGTGATAAAGGATATCCGATCCAACCACAGAGATCAGTTGGGTGGATGGGTTAGGGCTGGGGTTAAAAAGTACATTATGTGTCTATGCGCTGTGATGTGCCCGGGGCTGTGAGGTCTGACACACTGCAATCAACACACTAGCCGGCAGCTCAGGACGTAAAGCTCATTTATTGCGGTCCAAAAAACACAAAGCAAAATGAAACAGTTTTAACTCAAAAAAAGTCCGTGCAGGAATGCACACCTCCGTCTCTCCTCCGAGTCCGTGATGGGTAGGGTCCGGGTTCTCTTGCCTTTCATTCGGTTGTTTGTCTCTTTCTCCGTCGGTTTGGTGTCTCCTTTCTTACGAGCCTCCGCTCCTTCCTCCTCTGCGCTCGTCTCCCTTCTACCTTTATCTCCCTCCTCTCCCGAGCGTGTGGCTCACTTTCTCATCAGCGTGATGGCCGCCAGGTGTGTCCACTGCCAGGACAGCCCAGCGGCTGCAATCTGTGGATCGGGGATCAAGCCCCTGGGGCCTGGTAGGTGGTTAAGTTAGGAAAGAGGGCAGCATATGAGGAGGTATTGCTAGTCCTGCTCGCTATATGATGAGATTGTACTTAGTCCTAGCCACCGTAACTAGGATCACCCCGCTCACTACTGCAGGAGAGCGGAGATTAAACCCCGACCCGGAGTCTGGATCCGGTAGGTTGTTGGGTTTAGAGAAATGGCCGGACTAGGTTAGGGTTAGGGCATGGGTATGGTTAGGTTAAGGTATGGGTGAGGTTAGCTGGTGCAAACGCATGTGCAATTAGCACTCTGGGGAGTTTAATGGCTAGGTGGGAAGCTCAAGCCCAACAGTGTGCAATTTGGACAACACTACTTTCTTTCTTTCTTGTAATATCCTACATGGTAATACATGGAAGTATAGCATCAAGAGTCTGCTGCTCTGATTGCTTCCCTGCACAAGGTCTTATACAAATGCTAAGTGAACAACCGTTGGTAGAGAGCAGGTATCTCAGAATATCCCAGCTGCCCGAGGGTGTAAACTGGCAGTATGAGTATAAGTCTAGAAAGATTTTGAGCCTGTGAAATAATACATACATACACATTATATTGCATGTGCAATGCATTGACATTTAGTGGTGTATATGTTTATAATAATAATAATTACCGCAAAGCCTCAGGTAATATAAAAAAATGTCTTAATGCATACAAATTCCTGGTAAATGCAGTGGCGTATCAGGAAAACTAATGCTGTGTCAGGTATGACTCACTTGTACTTTGATGTAGTGATTCAGGTGTGCTTGGTGTCTGTCAGAGGCAAACTAAGTGACAGTTCTTTGTTTTCTCACATGCTTTCATAATTCAGGTCACAGAAAATGGCAGCATAACATATCCTGAAGGGAAGCTTCGGCAGGAACCTTATGATTTCACTGCACTCTGCAACAGCTGTAAGACTCAACGAGACAACACGAGTGCTGGAGCCAAACAACACCATCTTTAAGTGGACACTCAACATCATTTGACCTGCCAAAACGCCCCATTTCAATCAGCAATGGAGTGTTTTGTATGTACTGTGTGTCCAAGTGGTCTTAACCTGCTTTTGATCAGAACATTGCACTTACTACTTTCTGCAGCAGATGTCCACTAAGATGTGTGTTTAATCATGAATGAAAATGGAATCGTACGTGATTGCCTACTAAGAATTCTAAGAATAGAGTAGGTGCCTTGAGAGCAACTGATCCATATCTGCTTTTTCTATAGCTAAGAGGAAAATAATGATCAAGGTTGTAGACAGCCTGGACCTGGACTTTTCAATGAGAAATCACTGACAAAGACACAAGAGACCCAGGAGGTTTGTGATCATATGGACTGTGAGATCAGGAACTAATGGACATTTTCTTTCTTGGATGACAGTAACAAAAAAAAAAATATATATATATATATGCTTTTGAACATGATATTCTCTTCTGTGGATTGTCATAAAAAACTTTAAAGTACAATAGAGAGCTGAAGTCTTGACACTTTTTTTGGGCTAGCTGTTTTTTTTTTTCACACTAACTTCTGTAGCTCAATGGAATTTCTCATTGAGGGTTTATTTCATCACACATTCCTGAGAAGGTAAATGAGTAATACTAAAGAACTCGCTATTCAGGGTTCAACATTCAAATAAACTACAGCTCAGATGAAGTCTTTCAGAATGTATCGTCGGAGTGTCAGAAGTGTCGGGACTCCTTATATCTTCTCATAGTGGCAGTCAAATGACTGTCTTGGGCTTGTTGGAAATGGTGTTCTGAATTATTGAATAAACGGCATTACAAAAATAAAATGAAATGACTTTGCCTGTCTAGACAGACTGTAGGAGGGTGCACAACCTACTTTTGATCAAAGTTGTACTTTAAGGCTGACACTCTAGTAATCTGTGGTATTACAAATGTCAAGAAGCCCAAACTTTGGTTTCACTTCAGCTCTCTATAGCTCCATTGGTTAGCTTCATTCAATATTAAAGCTGGGATCACATACAAGCGATCATGGATTTCAATGGGAGCCAGGACTATGGGTCCCATTCAACGGAGCAGACCTATAACACAAGCATGGACTATGAGGACTACTATCACGAGCCTGATGCCAGTAAAATTATCATCCCATCTATATATGCTCTTGTGTGCTGTGTAGGTCTTACTGGCAATGGCATGGTCATCTATGTCATCCTGAAATATGCCAAAATGAAAACGGCCACTAACATTTACATCCTCAATTTAGCAATCGCGGACGAGTTGTTCATGTTAAGTGTTCCATTTCTGGCCACGTCAGCTGCCGTTCGTCATTGGCCCTTTGGGTCACTGATGTGTAGGTTGGTGCTGAGTGTAGATGGTATCAATATGTTTACATCAATCTTCTGCCTGACTGTGCTGAGCGTGGACCGTTACGTAGCAGTGGTCCACCCCATCAAGGCTGCCCGCTACCGCAGACCCACTGTAGCCAAAGTAGTCAATGTATGTGTGTGGGGGCTGTCACTCGTAGTCATCCTGCCCATCATCATCTTTGCAGACACTGTCCCAGCGCAGGATGGTGGCGTAGACTGTAACTTCTTGTGGCCTGAACCTGCATGGTCAGAAGCATTTGTGGTCTACACCTTCCTGTTGGGGTTTCTGCTGCCAGTCGGAGCTATCTGTTTATGCTACTGTCTGATGGTGGCCAGGATGCGAGCAGTGGGGCTAAAAGCTGGCTGGCTCCAACGCCGGCGCTCGGAGAAGAAGATTACGCGCATGGTGCTGTTGGTCGTTGCGGTGTTTGTTCTCTGCTGGATGCCCTTTTACATTGTCCAGATGGTTAGCGTTTTCCACCGGCCCCCAGACCCCATGGTCACTCAGCTTTTTGTCATCCTCAGCTACGCCAACAGCGGCGCCAATCCTATCCTGTATGGCTTTGTGTCCGACAATTTCCGGCGCTCGTTCCAGCGTATTGTGTGTTTCCGGTGGCTGGAGTCTGGGCTGGATGCAGAGCAGGTGGATTATTGTGCTGTAGCTTTGAAGAGACAAGCAACATGTAACCCTCTGGATTTTCCCAAGGATTGTATGGCTTCTGATATGGTGTTTCGCAATGGGACGTATACCTCCCGCACAACCACCGTGTAATATTCAACCAGGACCTAAAACAAGAAGTACCCACTACCTAAAGAGGGGTTTTCAACCTTATGGTTGCAAAATGGAGATATACATATGATAAAAAACTAGACTATATAGGTTTGTAATATATCATCATTTCTGTTTCTTTTTCACGCAAATAAATTTGATAGAGAGTATTTCAAACATCATTCCGCTTTTACACCATAGCCCTTTCTCATCATTAGTCTTTCCTTTTTTTTTTGCAAACATAAGCACAAAGCAAAATAAAACACACAAGCAAACGGTGCAAAAGAAACAAACAAAAAAAAAATGGACAAAACAGGTAAGGAGATGATGGGAACTAAAATAGAGACAACTTGTTTACAGCACAAAAAACGTCACATTGATTTTCTGTAGATGGCAATGGTAGGAAAATTATTTAATCCATTATCTACACCCTAAAAATTTTAAAGTAAAATAGCCAGGCTCAGTGGCACTAAAGTATTATATCCATCAATCCCAATATGACTATATCAATATCTACTTACTTGAAGCTAGAAAAGGTAAATTTTTCTATTACATAAATATTCATCATAATTTCAAGAAAGTCTTACAATATAGGAGGTTCAGGTTATAACCATTTTCTTGATATAGTTTTCTGACTTGCAACAAAAATATTTTTAGACAAATACTTATTTCTTACCAAAGTCATGTTTTGCAGATAATTGGCCTAGGTATAGTACATCAAAGCTAAACAGAATCTTAATATCAAGCACACTCTATAACCTTATGTATGTCCTGCCAAAAGTAATGAATTACATTGCAATCCCAAAAAACATGATAGTGACTGGCCTTGTCGAAATCACATTGTCTCGAACAAGTTGAGTCCTGAAAATTCTCTCCACGTAAGAGACGCAGTCTCCTATGTTTACTCTAGCAATGTCAAAAGTACATTCTTATTTATCATTCGAATATAATATCCCCTTAAATACACAAGTGTGCCATACAAAAATGTACCTGTCAATATGTAAATTTAATGTAAGCGGTCATGAGAATTTTGGGAAACGGGCCACAAAGATGAGAAACCCTGAAAAACAATAACCGAAGGAAATATACAGTACAGCAGCCAGCTGGCTGACATGTTGGGAGGAAATCTAACAACAAGAAAGATGTATATAACTGTAAGGATCCCACTAATTTTCTGTGATTCTGTGACGTGGCTTACAGCAGGCCACAGGTATAAGAGGCTGCTAAGGAGCCCTGTAAACGTAAGAAGGCAAGGAGCTAAAATCCCATTTTCATTTCTCATAATGTAATTGATTTCTTACAAATACACTCTAATAAAGCACCCAAATGGCACCCTCAAAATCCCATAAATTCTACAGTTCACACATGTATTTCAACAATTGAAATTGAAATTGATTCAAGTCTATAAGTAGCTACACAAACAATTAGGGTAAAAAAATACATCAAAATATCTTAAGTTCTTTTAAGGCAGAGGTAGAATTACCTGTATCATACTGTCATGTCATACTCACCACTATAATGCTCTTTGTTTTGTTTTTTACACACAACACTGGTTTCATTCACTAATAATTTCTAATTGCTTCTACATTGCTGGTTTCTTGTTTTATCGCTTTTAAGTTACAGGACATTTCTTAATTAAATTATTTGTTTTTACATAAATTAACATTACTTTTAAATACACACATTCTTAATTCATAGTGGTTCTCTCTCAATTTAGACAACTTTGGATACTTTCAGGTTAAGATTATGTTTATGCATTAATTGTATTATTTTAACATTTAAAGCAACTTGCATTCAAGAGCCTTTAAACAGTGATAGTTCTTTTGGATTAATTTTGGATTCATTAAATTTTGATTAGAATTTGGATGGCGAAATATCTTTACAGTATTGTGATATACTTTGACATGATTTATTATGTGTTGTCATTCCCCAAAATTTAATTAAATGTACCCTTTCAATTACAACATCATTTCTCATTAACTTGCTTTGTGAATTTATTTAATATGATTATGAAATTTTAGTATTTGTTCAAATCAAACCAAAAAGTTCTAATTTCTTTTCCACAGTGTCCAGACGTTGTTTGTTGCTGTTGTCTGTTTTGTACAGTTTGCAGAATCAATTATGTAGAAAAACAATAATAGACAAACAAAAACTGGGAGCCAGGGGGAAATTTTGAAATTAAGGGGTGCTATTTGGCATTATATAAAAGCAGAAAGTAATATATATCTTCATCTGGATGTCATGTTTATTTGTACTGTACAATATTTCTTCCCATAAAATAGAAACTGTACTGAACAGCTTCTAATTAAATTTCACCACATTGTTCAAATCTCTTTCAAACTTTTTTTTTTTTTTAAAGTAATTCATCTAGTCGTTCTGCAAAGTTTCGTCCAACACGAAGTTCAATTGAAAACTGATGAATAATTGATATTTCTGAGAAAAGTGTTACCAAGCTTAATTTCATAGTATTCTAGTGTGGTAGTTTTACTTTTCAATAACGCATAATAATGATTTAATACAATTAAAAAAACAATAATAGGGGTGCGGTGTAGAGGGGCACACTGTATGGGTCCCCAGAATAGACTTGTGCCGGCCCTGGACATCGCCCACAGTCAGTTTCTCCAGGCTTTCAAATTGTCTGTTTTCTGTGACCTTTCCATATTTGCTGTATCTGTTTGTTACTTATCTGTTGATCTGTATAAAAATGAGGTTTGGCTTTGCAAATTGAGCTGTTCTGCTTCAGTTGCACAACCTGCCAGAAAAAAAGATGTGTATGTTGAGTTCATGTTTCTAAATTACAAAGGCTCACAAAATGATATTTTTCCCCTGTGGTTTCACTTTGACAGCAAAACATCTGGGAGACTTCTGTTTCAGCACTTCCTGTTTCAAACCACAGACAGGCCATCATTGGCAATCAACATATAAGAGTCCAAAAGGTGATGATGAAGAGATCCATATTATCTAAGGTGAAACATGGCCTCAACCATGACATCATGAGAGAACACAAAATTGTTGTCTAGCCTGACAGATAATATAGCGTCACACTGAGAGAGAAGTCACCCGTTTTAATACCCGTTTTCAGAAACATCAATCTACATCCATACCATAAATCCCTTAGCCTTAGGCTTGTGTAATAAAATTCTATGGTCCACTGTTGCTTTCAGTGGATCCACCAAAAACCACACCACATAACCTTCCTCCGTCCATCTTTTCTATGCTCAGTCAGGAACATTCAATCCTGATTAAAATGCGCACAGGAGGTTGCTTTTGAGATGTAGTCATATGTCTGGTCTTGAATTTTTCTTTTCCATATTCTAGTCTCCTGGGTAATGCTTCCATTTTTATATGTTCAAATGATTTTACCTATGTTTAGCTCATCTCTGCCTTTACCCAACTGGATCAAACCTTATATGTGCGTAGCATGTGTAGCATCCCTGAAGAATTTATCAGGCAACCCATGTGGTCAAGTGGTTTTTGTAGGGTTTAAAAGGTTTGTAGGGTTTGTCAAAGACAGTGTCCAGCCCATAAACAGAAAAGCATAAAATAATCTGCTTTGACTCCTGTTTGTGAATTAAAACAAATTGTACGTGGCTTTCACTGTACTTTCACATTACTGAGGTTTGTACTAAATTTCGTCTCCTAGCAACTGACAAAGTTGATGTCTCAGTGTCTTCCTTTTTAGTTTAAAATCTCCTCTTTGTGTTTCCACAGATAGTGTTTCCATGGTGAGCTGTAGCAAAAGAATAGGCACAAAGAGGCAATTGAAAGACTAACTTTGGAAGATGTCCACTTGATTTGTGGACTAGAGATTGCATTTATATTCTGATGTGCTACAGCAAATATGTTTTGATATGTATTTATGAAATATGTTTTGTCTGCTATTGCAACACAGTTATGTTTAGGAACTCACAGGTTAGGGAAAGGTCGCGGTTAAATATTATTATTATGAGCTGCATGCTAACATGATGTTAAGCAGGTATAATGTTTATCATATTCACCAACTATGTTTGGCCTGTCTGCATGCTAATATTTTCTAATTAGCACTTAACAAAATGTTAGAAAATGTTAGCATGCTAACATGGTGAACATGGTATAATTCATTTCACCAGTTCGATTCCAGCCTCTTGCTCCCGCTGTTACCTGTCCAGCTCTTCACTCAACAGGCAGCACGGTGGTGCAGTGGTTAGCCCAACAGCAAGAGGCCCTTCTGTGTGGAGTTTGCGTGTTGTGTGTGTGTGGAAATCCAAAGACATTCAGGTTAGATTAAACTCTAAATTGCATGTCTCTCAGTCACTGTCAGTCAGTAGGATTCGCCCTGTGGTTGTCGGTACCAAACTTCACGGCAATGCATCTGATAGTTGTTGAGATATTTCAGTCTGGACCGACATTGGTAGAGTCATGACGATAGAGTGGCTAAAAAGGTCCTAAAGCACGATGCACATAATGTTTACTTTAAAATGACATTTAACAGACACCAGGATCTTTTACTAACCTCAGCCCAATCTTACATGGGAGTCAGGGTATATATCCAGGTCTGTGGTGTCAAAGTACTGTGCTTTGTACACCCACCCTTCACCTTCCCACTTACAATATGGTACATAAATGAGGACTGTGATGACTAATTTGGGTTTGGTATGTATAAACAGTTATTTTAGCCTATATGTAACCCAGTACAATTTGTAGATAAACATTCAATATAATACACTACATTGACAGATACCAACTGGTTTAAAATTTCGATTTTATGGCTTAAATACAGGGGAAAAAAACATGATATTTTGGTTTTGTTGATAAAATGTTCTGAAAGGTTTTACAAGCAATATTATATAAACTTGTAGCTTAATCTTTATTACTATCCATCCATCCGTCCCCAGTCCATCTACAACCTGTTAACCGTTTGATATTTTCTGTTCCAACCATTGGAACAGAAAACATTTCAGTCTTTGCTTCCTGGCCAGAGAGGCACAGTTGGAAATTAGTTCTGATTAAGCTGCTGTTGGTAACAAGCTAAGAGTAATATAGTATCATTAGCTGTGGTAGAGGCTGACAGTCATGACCCCGATGATATAACCTTTTCTTCCCTGTAAAAATGCCACAGTGTAATGGCCTTTTAAAACAGTACAGACATAAAGGCATGGTGTTTTGCATCCTGCACTCTTGACCTGCCTGGTGGAAGAACAAATTCATTTAAAGTCTGAAACATTTCCACAAACCAAGCGGTTCATTCAGTCACAGTTCTTGCCCTGCAAATGTATTGTTGATACATGCATTGTCTATAGACGTTTGTGTATACATAAGGTCAGTATGCAAACAACAGAATGTGTCCTTTCTCCCCAGCCTCCTATCCAGAGCTATAATTCCCTGACAGGTTGTAGTACTCAACGAAAGGCTGGAAAGAATGGTATATAAACTTGGATGAAAGGACGCCCTGCACTACCTCGTGCACAACAGCTGCCCAACGCAAAGAACTGTAAATGCATGCACTCTATGGCACAGGAGAATTCATAGCCATTCATAAAACTCAATGGGTGAAAGAAAGGAAAATGTATGATGCTGCTGTGTGAACAAGAGAGGAGGTCAGGCTGAAATAGCCATCTGGGATACAGAGACAATGGAGCCATTTTTCCACCGGATGTCCTAAAATCCTGCACATTTGTACTTCTGGGCCTGAAAAAGTGTAAATCTTGTCAGTAATTTTTCTTCCTTGAGTGAAGGAATAGTATTCTTGGCAGGTACAGGATGTCGCTGTGCCCATCCTGCTGTGTACTGCAATAAGTGCACTTTTTGTTGAAAATAATATCCACTAGAAATATACAGCATCCATCCATTTTCTGTTCCTTCTCATCTTCTTCAGTGTTTTAGGGGACAGGATCCCAGCATGCATTTGGTGTTGGTGGGGTCTTATTATTCTCTATATTATTTATAAAATTTTTTTGTACATAGTTAGAATGTGTAGTAGATATCACAAAGGTTTCAATTTCTACTAGCGACAGTTACGCTGGATGATTGCATTGAGGTACAGCTAGAGGAACAGAGGCTAGCCTGGACGGGACGTCATGACTTCGGCTTTCTCTAACCAACCTAGCTTGCATGGAAAAAGATTTCAGTACCTCCCTAACCTAACTGATGACTGGGAAATAATTATAAAATTAGTAGTTAAGTCCTCCAATTGTGTGGGATACAAAGAAATTCAACATTCTGTGCAGAGCTTGTATCACTGCTGTTAAAACAAAATAACGACTTAAAGGCCTTTATACACCAGAGGCAACAGTGTGTGGGGAATAAAAGAGGTGTAATTGTTTTTTGTAACGACTTACATTTTTCTGAGCTGTCGCACAGCAAATAAAGACATCAGCCAATCACGTTGTGCGGAACGGATGTGGGTTGCTAATGCGACACTGGACTAGTGGGGTTACGGAGGGGATGGACCGTAGCACAGCACATCAAGTCGTGGTACCGGCTCCGTATCGAGCCCAGCTGTTGGCCCTAGCACATGATCATTCGTGGGCAGGTAACAAAGACGTATGACTGGGTCCTAAAACCCTTCTTTTGGCCAGGGCTAAGTCAGATGTTGTCCACTACTGTTGCACCTGTCATGTGTGTGAGGTCGCAGGAAAACCAAACCAGGTTATTCCCGCAGCTCCACTCCATCCTATCCCGGTCATGGGGGTGCAGTTTGAAAGAGAGTCAGGGGGCTCTAGAGAAGTTCCACCAGACCTTGAAATCACTCTTGAAAAAGACCCAGTGAGGGTGCTCGTAAAACAGATTGCCTGCATTCTCTTGTTGTGTGGTGAGGAGAGGACTAGGTAAGACGGGGGCGCCCTATACATGTCCACATGTAGTGCTATGGATGTCTAGAGACACTAGGACGTTGGGTGGAGCCATCCCTGTACCTGTAAAGAAGGTTTTAATGTTTCTCAAGCAATGGTTCGGTACACAGGCAGGCAATCAGACAGTGGTACAGACAGGGAGAGGCAGGAGACGAGAACAAAACCAGAACGCAGACAGGACAGAGACCACACAGGATAACGAGAACGAACTGGCAACGGGAAACGGATAGACAACAGGGTTAAATGCAGACAGTGTGATGAGAGATTGATGGCAGGTGGGTCTCAACCGTGGCGTGAGACTAATTGAGGGAAAGGGAATCCAGGCCTACCGGCGTGCACAGGGCGTGACAGAACTGGTGCTATATAAATAAAACTGAATTGAAAAGATGTATTCGTTATGTCAGTTGTGTAAAGGCCTTTGTTCTTGTCATCAAAATACATGAATACACGTCAACAGAAGTCATGAGATTATCTTTTTGTTTGCTCAGGATACAGTTTTTCCTCGCTACTCTGAAATTCCGCAAATTTGCCACCTTCTCTTTAAAGCAGCAGCACAGCCGACAGGAACATACCTCATGTCAACGCGGGCAAAGTAACCTGTCAAGCTAAATTACATAAGGAAACATGAACAGAACAGGAAGTTCCTCTGGCACATAAATGATGCCGTGTCTGTGAAGAATGCACTGATTACAGCAGACGACGAGAATTGTACTGTGATGGCTGGTGGATATTTAAAACTTGTGCAAACATAATTTGCACTAACCTTTACATCGCTGTAATGAATCTGCATTTGTCCCATTCAGGTCATTAAAAGGGTATGTTGAACCTCCTGTATATATATTTACATTTATATACAGTATATGTCAATAAGTAGATGAGTAGAGATAATTAGAGATTCAATCATTTGTATGTGTGTGTGTGTGTGTGTGTGTGTGTGTGTGTAGTAGGGAGGAGGACTTTCTAGAGGCTTAAGAGTTTCTTAAGTAGAGCAGAAAATGGTGGAAAGACAAAGAGGATGGAGATATAGTCTCCAAATGCTGAATGACAGTGAGTTAATGAAACGCTACAGATTAGTTGGTGCAGGGATAATGTTTGCGGTCGATCTCGTTTGAGATGCTCACACATCTATAAATAACGCTAATACTCCACAAATGAAAGTGGTCACAGCACTAAGATATTTGGCAACTGGAAAAATGCAACAGTGATGACTTGCATAGAGTGTAAGGCAGTAACAGAAATTGGTGTAAGCTGAGAGAATGGTGTTGCCTATCAGGGGGCCCAGTTGACACCCACTGCAAGGCCTAATCATAGGTCAAAACAGCATTTGACCTGAAACCTGGGCTTCCATAGGATTGCTCACCCAACTGGCACATTTCTTTATGTGTATTGCTACCTGTTATGGCTAGAATCAGCTAGTGGCTGCTGTGAATAGGGTATAAATATCAAGTGATCTGGACAAGACAGCAATAAAGCCTAACCTGCCCTTCAGTGTTGATTACTTTCATGGATTCAAAACGTGCTTATTTAAAGCACCAGTTTTCAACACAGAAATCCTCTTTCAATCTTTATTACCTCTATTCACACTTTGAGACAGGAAGTGGCTTAACATGTACTGTACCTGCTGTTCTTTTGTTCTGTTCTTGTGGTGTCAGAGGGCAGTAATGTTCAATTTGGACTCTTTCTTGTAGCATGTTCAAAAAGGAATAAACTGTGAGGAAAAAGTACAATATGGTACTGACGTACGTGAATGGGGGCTTATTATTATTTAAGAGTTTTTTTAAAAGAAAAGCAGTTTCTAGGGGTTTAATATTCACCATGTGAAATTATTGGACAAGGTAAGGAATCACTGGCTGACGGGTCATGGTACGTCTTCACTTAATGTCATATCTGCACAATTTAAGATCTTTCTCTTTAGAAATGACCAAATAGCAGCAACATTAATCCTGAACACACTTTTAGGTATAAAGTTTTATCTTACTTGGTCAATTTTAAAAAAGGTCTTTCATTTTGTTATAACGCTCTTAAGCCGTGCCGATAATCCAAAATATCCAAAAAATATGCTACAAAAATTAATTACATTATTATCAGTTATTGCAGATCAAACATTAGGGTAGCCATCAGGCACAGGTAGAGGTAGGGGTGTGGCCCAGGCTTGTTTACTATACTACATGAACGTTGCTGTTCACGATGAAAGATCCACCGAACACCCTTCAAAAATCTGGCAGTTCAGTAAAGTGTTGCTTCATAAAGGAGCTAGACAAAAAGGAACCAATAGTTGAATATTCGTATTGAAAAGCCCTGCTGTGGAGAGGATACGGATTAGGACCAAATGCCAACAATGTACAATTACATGTTGCAGATTATATTACAGATTCAATACTGGCAATACTATGGAAGTCCAACGCTAACTTCCACCTCAGCTACATAAAGAGCACATTATTCACACAAACACAAAAAAGGTCACATAGGTCATTAAAAATCTTTGACAAATGACCAGTGCTGTGTTTGTCTGGTGAAAACATAATACAGTAATCTTAATACTTGTGTGGGATGGTGAGATGTTTCAAAAAGTACAAAGCCACTGTTGAATTGAACTAACGTTGGGGCAACTCTGACTCATTTCTTATTCAGCAAATGCATTTCCATTGCTACTTATTGCATTTTTCATGAGCAAAAGTATTCCATTTCAAGTGGCTGCAGAAAACACTTTAGCAGCAGCAGCAGCAGCAGCTTCTACATTTTAGAAGAAGTATAGCTTCTGAAATTTCCATTTGATTTGCAAATGGAGCCAGAAAAAGAAAGAGACATTAGAGGGACCACCCTGCACCTCCCCACCTCCCCTCTCTGTATCTCCTGTCTTCCCTGGTTGGGAACAAAGCAGTGTAATGTGAGTGACGGGGGTAGTTCTGGATGTAAACTCCCCACATCTGGTTTTAATCTCTCCTCTCCCGGTCTGTCTGCCCCTCTGGTGTCTCCGGTGATTGCAGCTCCAGCCCTGCGGTGCACAGGAGAGCTGAAGATAGACTAACACACACACACACCTCATTGCATCTCATGAATGTTTAGATCACCTTCAGGTGGCAAAATCAATTTAAATACTAAGTGATGCACAGTAACTGTGTTGGATTTTAAGTGAGAATTATTGTAAGAGTTAACCTGACCCAGTCCAGGTCTTGGGCCCACAGTTATCTCAGGATCAGGTTTGTGCTAAATGATCCCTGGACATGTTGCAGGGCCTGGGGTAAAAGGCTAATGAGCAACAAGAACATAATGTGAGTTCATGTGACTTGGTGAGCATTTTGGTCAGTAGACAGCCAAAGGAAAACACCCACAACCAAATGATGCAAATTCTTAAAGGGTTGTTAATTGTTAAAGGGTCCGTTCACTCAAATCACAAAAAAAGTAACACATATTCAACCCCTAGTGCTATCAACCTTGCTTTTATTTGACAAGGTTTTAAATCTCAAGAATTTCTTTCTAACATTACATTTTGACTAAATATGCAACAAAAACTCTTAATAAATATGAGTAAGTTAACGGTAAAAAACATGGCTGATCTGCTTTGTCAGGACTGTGTGGGTGTGGTTTGATCAGATTTGATTGACAGTAGTCTGACAACAAAGCAAACAACCTCACAGCTGTGTTCGGATTTTGATTAAAAAAATGGCTCATTGCTGATTTGGTGCACAGATGCAACGTTCTTCCACCTGAGCCCCACCTACTTTAAACCAACTGGAGAGCACCGTTGAAAAAGCACAACTAGCTAATTTAATAGAAAAGTGCTTAAATATTAATGTTCTTTAGGCCTATATGTTGGTGTTAGCATGTTTCCACCTATCAGATTAGTTTGTCTAAGACTGTTAGGCCTTTTAGGGAATCAGTTGACTATATATGGGATCTTGTGGTAGTGTTTTTTATGTATAAATAAGCCTGTTTGCGCTGGAGAAAATAGGTGTAGAATTGGTAGGATTCGTCATTGCTAATTGCATACATGTGTGCATACACATGTTGGATAAGAGCCAACTGTCTTGTGTGTGCGGACAATTATCATGGACACGGTAAGAATGAGCTCCATGCAGACTTTGATAAATGAGGCCCAGACAAGGGATGATTTTCATGCTTACTGTGGTTCGGTCTGTAGGTAGCTGTGTATGACTGGTACAGCAGCTGTTTATATTTTGACACAACAACTGATCTTTGCAGCAGGTGAAGTCAGTGACACTGACCACAAACACTTCATTGTGCACCATGGGATTTGCAGATAGATGGATGGGTAGGGGTGTGAGGAGGGGAGGGGTGACCGTGACAAAACCCTGGCAGAAGGATCAAAGTGAGCCTCCATTCCCTGAAACTGTGACCCAAACATCTGTGCTTGTACTTTGTGAATACAGATGAATCCACAATGTGTATCACATCGCTGTATGGATACACTAAAAGCATCCATCTATTAGTGGAATATGTTTCTTATTCTCTGTAAATTAGCTCATGTGAACCAGCAAAGCTACTACTGAGGTGGTTCACACGGACTGCCTGCATTGACCATCTTGGATGCAACATTTTAACCTTTGTTATAGTGCTAACTTACTAATACGTGTCAACATGAATGCTGAATATCAACTAGTGATGAGGTGAGACAATGTACAGTAATATAAGGCTGTTGGATGTGCTTCTACCGGTCTGTATGATTCGATTCAGTTTTATTACATAGCGCCATATCATAACAAAGTTATCTCAGGGCACTCTTTCATACAGAGCAGGTCTAGACTGACTTTGTTTACAGAGACCCAACAATTCCCACCATGAGCAGCATGACAATAGTGGCAAGGAAACACTTCCTTTTAACAGGCAGAAAACTCCAGCAGAACCAGAACCAGACTCTGGGTTGGAGGTCATCTGCCTCGATCCGGATGATGTTGGCTTCCCAGTTTCACTAGGAATTACATTCATGTCAGACAATCTACACAGCACCTGACTTATGTCCAATTCCGTGTCCAGGGATGTTCACCACTTTTCAGTGACCTCTGGAAACAGTTTCTGTTCTTGTCTGTGTTACTTGCAGTATTTATGTTTGTTGGTTGTGTTTTTTCACTGTGCCCAATTATTTCTAAATGCTGAACATGTGTTGTCAAACTGGTGAAGATGTTTTTCTTGAGTTGCAGTGCGTTGAGCACTCAGGGCTACCGTACATGCTGCTTTTCTCCTTAAAGTGTCTTTGTTGTGTGTCTGCGCTTGAATCGTATCTGCTTAATGTGTGGGTTTAACTGTGTGTACGCTGTGTTTAAACCAGTAATAAGTTAAAGAAAAGCAGAAGAGTGATTGTGATACATCCTTGAAGACCTAATACAGAGTAGTCAGAGATCAAAGAATTAGTCAGTGGATATCCAGGCAGCAGACTTGGCTGTAATTCCATTATACAGTATACTGTAGTTCAAATTGGATTTCTCACAAAACACATTTGACTGGTGGAGTGATGGTGGGACAAGTGTCTGCAAATGGTTGCATTTTGAGAAGAGCCTTGTGTGTTTTTAGAAAAGGAATAACCCGGCCGTGGAGGCTGAAAGGTGAGCTGTGAAGAGAGAAACCTATTGATCCAGACCTCTGAGGATGACCTACTTCTGAGCTTCAGTCTGAGCTGCTGAAATATTGTCCTTCAGCCTGGCAGCTACTTCAACACTGTCAGAGGTGATCAGATCACCTGCATGACAAGCAGACGACTGCACAATAGCGTTTCTTCCTTCTCAGACTGTTAAAAATATAACAGAAAATGTAGTGATGAGATCTCCAACCAACCATGTTGTATGAAAACATATAAATATTAACAGACATGTGGGTCTGACACTGTAAAGTAAATGGCACAGAGCTGAAGCTCATACTGTCACATCAGTGCAGACTGAGAGAGCTCATCAGCTGCTGAGAAAAAGCATCATTGCTGCCAGTGTGACCTGCTGTTTGGTCTCATTTCACACAGGACACAAACAGCAGGGTTGCCAGGTCTGTGTGACAAAACCAGCCCAATCAAAAGCAGCCCAACACCAGAACTCAAAATACCCCTGCCAAACCATATACACTGCTTTTTAAAGTCCAACAGCAGTGCAATCATTGCCAAATGTTTAGACGCACAAACTAAAACCTGTTGTTTTGTCTTTTCACTTTTTCTTCCTGGAACACCTTATTGTGTTGCTTCAATATATTCTTTATCATATATTTATAATAAATACATGTGTAAATGGGCTATGTATTTACTGCTAGCATTTGTTATATTAGTTCAACTGATGCACTTTTATGCTAAGATCTTGTTTGATTCACTTCTGACCCAAGTTGACACCTTTTTTGTCAGCAGTCGTCCAAATTCGTTTGACTCCATTGCTTGTCATTTGCTTCATGTTGCGGTTGGGGAGGGGTGTGTGTGGTGCTGGGGGCTTTGGGCAACATTGTCAGGTGCTGGACTCAGGTGCTGCAGTCTGGATTGGTCAGCATGCTCAGAATAGTGTTGTGTGGTGTGATGGTCTGTGCCCTTGGTGAATAGGACTCACTTCCTCATTAAGTGCACTTCATTTTAGATCCCATGACTTTGGTTGTGTTAAAGGTGTTTTTCTGTCATTGATTTGGGTCAGTAGTGGAGTGGCTGTTGGCCCCATGGGGCCGCCTAAGAAGGGGCATAACACCCTGATTAAAAGCAACTGTATTGTTTGACTAGTTGTCATTTGATACTACCAAGATCCTCAAAGGATCATTCTGGTTTAATATAACTTGGGGGCAGTATTCCTATGGGCCGTGTAATAAATACATTGTGCCTCCAAGAATCTGCAGTTTAGCCAAACGTATTTGGAATTGAAAATGGAAGAATTATTAAACTGTCCGTTGTAAACATCCATCAACATTTACAGAGCTATTTCCTGCTTCAACTATACTATAAAACTATAATTACTGTAGTTGTGCAAAGTGTTTCTGTGCAATGAGGGATTATTAACGTTTCAGGTGCACTTTATTTGGTGTTACCTCCAAATAAAGTGGTTTAGATACGCTGGATAAACAGTTGAATGCTTTACATCCTGTCTGAGGATTTGACAAGAGGTGTTCAATACAACGCACGCGTGAAGGAACCTTTAGCCTAGAATCATCATCTGAACTGACTATGCTGAGTCGTCATTGTCACCGGCACAATCGGAAGCTTTCAGCACTGGTGACTAAAAGCTCAGCAGTACATTCAACAGTCCTTGTGAAAAGGCTGCATCCCTCCCTCCTTTCACCTCTGCTCTGTTAAATTAACAATGTTTGTCTAGGGTGTTAAATCACTAATTTCACTCAACAGAACTCAAGTTTAAGTTGTGTAGATTTGTTTCACATTGTTATCTAATAATGTATGCCGTCAGGAGTGCGTTTTGGACGTTAGGGCAGGTGTGCTGTCATTAGATGCAGTCAGTTACTAGACACTAGAAATGTTTTCATCCAAATGTAGCACAGAAAATCTGCAAATGAACGTCTTTCCATCCACTACTGTTGTCTTGTATGTGCATTGGCTCGAACAGTACACTGTGCAGGGCTAGAACTGTGACCGATTAACCTTCGGTATGCTGAAAATGTGCTGTAGATACTCAGACAAATCAGGTGACACATTACCATCTCCAGACAGTCTCTGCATTCTCTGCATTATAGTCATGGATCATGGATATCAACATGAGCTCTCAGAAGACACTTCACAAACAGTGAGGCAGAGACGTGTTAAATTGGCTGAGCCAAATTTGTGCACAATGTGCATTCAGACTGAACGTGAAGTGAATTTTACAGGCAGCACAACTGCCTGTAAAGTTATTCGATAGACTCAAGTTTGTGGGAATCATGGATTCAATTCAATTTTATTTATATAGCGCTATATCATAACAGAGTTATCTCATAGCACTTGTTAATATAGAGCAAGTCCAAACCAACTCTATATGTACAGACCCAACAATTCCACCATGAGCAAGTGCTGTTGCGTCTCAGATTTGAAAAAACTAGAGCATTTCATATTAGGATTGACTAGAGTGTTAGTATTATAGTCCAAATGCAAAGTTACAATGCCCACTTCCCTTGCAAAATCATAAGTCATCTGCAGCCCAAGACTCTTGTGTATATATGATGAATGTATGATAACTTTCCCTGTAATGCATGTTCACAGAATGGATGACCTAAGTGACAAGAGAAAAGTTCCTGAGGAAACAATAGAGACCCTAGAGCAAGAAAATATACTGAACTGCAAAAGCAGAAGATTTCAGTCAAATAACTGTACGCTTAAATAGAGATTTTGTATAGCTTCTTAATGATGGTTTCTTCAAAACATAAGCTCCATACAGCACCATACAGCTGATAACAGATTTAAAGACTCATATGGTTGTCGAGGTGGTGTCCAGGTAATGATGTGGGCTTTGTAGATAATTGGCGGACTTTCTGGAGAAGACCTGGTCTGATTAGGAGAGATGGTATCCATCCTACTTTGGGTGGAGCCGC
>JAVQJF010077550.1:0-10975 GCA_036023855.1 Gadopsis marmoratus | reverse complement strand
AGCACAGTTTTTATATCTCTCGCTCTCTCTCTGTCATATATATATATATATATATATATATATATATATATATATATATATAGGTCCCAAAGTGGTATCTCACAAAATCTCTGTTGAGTCCATAGAAGAGGTGTCCTCTGTCCTGAAGAGGGCACCAGTCATCTGGGACAATATCCACGCAAATGACTATGACCCCCAAAGGATTTTCCTCGGACCCTTTAAGGTATAAGTTACCCGGTAGCTCACCTGGTAGTGTATCATTGAGTCCTTACCGCAGCAGCACGGGCCCTTTGCTGCATGTCGTTCCCTTTCTCTTCAGCTGTCATGAAATAATACATCATATATCTGTATGAGGTGCAGTCTGACTCCTGAAAACACGATCTTTTCCCATTAGGATCGTCCCACTGAGCTAATTCCCAAACTGAGAGGAGTGCTCACCAACCCCAACTGTGAGTTCTACCCAAACTTTGTGGCCATCCACACTTTGGCTACATGGTGCAAAGCAACTGCTGATGGAGGACAGAGGGATGTGGAAATGGGTGAGTGTTTTTGTATCCATCAGCTTTGGCATACACGCGGAATATATGCCAGCTCAAAATTCAGTCTGCTTTTACAGTATAGCAGTTTAATTGTTTAGAATGTCAATGCAAGTTTCAAGTCTGAACGCTGATTTTGTTGTACACTCGACTACCCTGACTTTAAACGCTCAGTTGCTAAGTGCTTTCAAACTCCAGGCTTTACTTGAGACATGTTGGTTGGTGAAAATTTGCGAGGAGAATTTGACTGACAGATTGCTGTTTTGAATTTCTGACCTCATTTGAATGATCTCATTTGGGATGGGAGCTCTGACATTAAACTGTCTACTCCAGGGTTGTTTGTTCAAACACACCGGACATGAAAGTTGTTAATTTAATGTTAGTGACATTTTTAAGCTGTGGATGATTTGTGCTTTGTATTAATAAATAATAAAACCGTTTTGGTGATCAAACCTGGAAATCTGAGAATAGTGACACAACCAGATGGATAAGATTTATGGGGCAGAAGAATAGTGAATTATTTGAGGAAATATTTTTGCTGAAGATTTGCACTGATGTGCTATCATACTATTACTTTAGCCTTTTAACACCAGACTAGTGTATTTAATAACCCCTTGACCTCTGATTCCCTTCCCTCAGATTTGTCTTCTGTGCTGTACACTCATGTCAGTTCTATCTGCTTGTTCTGACGCTTCATCGAAGGTGTAACACATTTATATTGAATGCAGTATTTCAACTCAAGATAGTATTTTTTACGGTTGTCCATGGAGCCAGAAATATATGATATCATTGAGTACACTAATATAAATTCCTGTGCACAAAGCTTAGCTGCACAACGTGGATTTATGGACACTGTGCTTTGTCTCACTATCTCTGACCTCCATCATCAGGTGACGAGGAGCAGGACCCCTGCTACAGCCCCCAGAGAGCCCTGAACCTGGCCCTCACTGACTGGCTGCAGGAGTTTCTGAGCACCGATCAACCTGGAGGTAGAGAATCACAAACCGTTTTTAATGATATCAAAAGGCAGAGATGGTGTGGGTGTCATTAATCCCCCTTCCGGGCCCCTGTCATCCTCCAGCTCGTTTCAAGAAAGAGTCGTCCGATGAGGAGCCCATGCAGACAGACTTGGGAGAGAGCGCCTATGTTCCTGGACCTGGGGAGAACCCGCTGTACACAGCAGAGCCCCTGACCCTGGATGACCTGAAGCTGCTGTCTGAACTCTTCTACCTGCCCTACGAACACGGGCCGACAGCCAGGACCATGCTGCAGGAGCTGGACTGGCTCAAGAACCACAGTCCGGCCGCCGCTGCAGGGATGGCCAAGGTGGTGTTTTTATTCTTTTTCAAAAGCAGATAATGTTGTGAACGATGCTCTTCATCCAGTACATTTCTGCTTAAACACTGTTTTCCAGACAGCAGATTGGTGCTCGAGAGCACAGCAGTTTGATGACATGTGCCAGGCGGTGGTGCAGATGTTCAATCGTCTGTCAAATGCCCCAAACCGCAGCATTCTGTACGACCTCTACAACTACATCTGTGACATCAAGAGTGGGGTCGGTCTGGCTCGAGCCTACGTGAAGACGCTAGGTGAGAAAAGCACAATCTTCTAATGATCATAGTACACGGGCTGATGTGTAAAGGATGCAGTCGGTTGGGGAATGAAAAGTAAAATCGGAGAACTTTGTTCCCAAGTTCACTGCAAAGAAACCAGTCACACCAGGGGTCTACTATTATATATGTTGTTATGCAAATATTTAGATATTTGTTCCTAGTTCTGCTACATGTCACGATGCAGACGGCAGCTGTCATCCTGATGATTTGAATACCCCAAAATAAGTGTCGATTGTAGCAGTAATCAAAGAGACCGATGTAAATAATGTGCAAAGTAATGATGCATTCAAAGATATAAGCTCTAACCCTAAACCCTCTGTTTAAATCTGCACCCATCTATTTCAGTGATTTATGAAATGAGTCCCACTATAACCAATTAACAAGCAGCAAGTTGCATTCCTGCGTTTATATCTACGTATCCTTGGTGACACATTATGTTGAAGGCAGAATTACGTGTTATGTTGCTCGTTTTTTAACCACATTCATAACAAATTGTAATGGATAAGATTTGAGCTTCAAATGTTTTGTTGTGCTTGGTTTCTATAGGAGGGCAGGGTCAGCCCTCAGCCCAACTACTGAACGATGATCCTGAACCCTGGGGCTTCAGAGGAGGCCTCTCTGGAGAGTTCCAGGTAACTTAATGAGTGCAGTGACTGAAAACAGGGACATATTTAAAGCTTCATATTCATATTAAATCTGCCATTAATAGGTCGGAGCATTGTTATCTCAGCAATCATCTTTCAGTGTTAGTCTACGTGATAATGAATTTGTACATTTGTACTTGCAGAGAATGCTGCCTTGCCATGGAAACAGGGACCTGTTCAGGCATCCTCCCATGACGGCAGTTTACTGCATACGGCCATACTGCTCTGAGGACAAGGTTAGGATAGCAGATCCTCAGACACTGTGATACATTTTTGTTCGACTTCTGTAATGATGTTACACAGTATGGTTGTATGGTTTTGCCTCCTAGATGGAGGTGCAAAAGATTTTCAGGGAGATGCAGAGAGCGGGAGAGGGCCAAGTCCCCTTGATGACGCAGACGCGTATCTGTGACAGGTAAGAGTCTAATTTCTCTCTGGAGTATTTATGCTTCCATACCTCAATTAACATTCCCTCTGCTGGACTGCAGCCTGTCGGCAGGTGAAGTCTCCCCTTCCCCTCAGTGTGCTCTTGTCCTGGAGGATGACATTGGGATGTGTGGTTACGCCCTGGCCCTCACCGACGCCAAATCAGCCGCCGCCAAGATTCAGGTGATTAAATGCAATGTTTAATCGTACCAGATGAATACCAGTTGAAGATAAAATGCAGTATTACAACTAGTGCTTTATTTGATCTTTCTTTTAGAGGGCAGAAAGTGATTCAGTGTTTGAGGACTTCCCCTCCCTGGTTACCACACAAGTGCTGCCCCGCGTCACTGATTCCTCTGCGGCCAAGCGTATGATTGGTCGGCTGTTGTCCTCAATCAGGAGCAGTGGTAGGTCGACACCTTGCACAATGCCTTTGATAATTCTCAGATATGTCTCATGGAAATGGCCTGCAACTAATTGCCAAACTGAGTTTAACAGGCTACAGGACGAGCTGTTCAGCCATTGTCACAGCAGCATCAGTTTATTCCTGCAGATGTAGACATGTTGATACTGCCAGACAAGGGAATGAATAATTCCTGTAATTTAAATACAAGTGCCATTTCAGAGTTGACTCAATTCTTTTCGTTTTTTCAAATGCAATCCATGTAGGAAGACAAGGGACATACGATGGCACACACATACCAATATTCAGAAGAAAATATGATGAAATCATGACTTGAATATGGCACAAGCACAGATCTAAATCTGCAGGCACTAAGTTGTGCAATAATGTTGGCTGGTTTTGGGACCTGTGTATCGCTGACGCTGCATGACTTTGCCCCTATATCAATCAATTCCATTTTAAGACATAATCCTCGTCCTTTTCTAGGACTTTAGAGAATAAAGATTGAATCCCAAACACTGTTTCACTTTCCATAACTTCAGGTTCCAGAGGAGTGTTCTGTGAGCTGAGGCAGAGCGATCGGAGGATGCTCGACTTTTACACCAAACTGGGCTCCTTCAAACCCATAAAAATGGCTGGTCTACCTCCAGACATCATTGCCATGGGAACAAGCCTGTGAACATCAGTCACAAGGATTTTCCTCAGGTTTGAAATGTTGAAATACAGCTGTTGTGAATAGCTAACTTTTCAACTTGTCACACTGAAATCATTATTTGTATTTAGTAGCAATCAGTGTCCTTCTATAAAGTTGTAACAGTCAGGAAATGCTTAATGAAATGAAGATAAAATTGTTTTAACCCAGCACAATAAATTTCTGATTTCTTGCATTAAAAGACATAAAACATTCAAACAAGAGTAGATGTTTTAATTGTGTTTTGAGAGCATACAAAAGGAATGTGATTAATCTTTAATTAAATAGCTGGTGTTTCACATATTCTCTGGCTTGAGAAGTAAATGAACATCATCACTTTAACACACGTCAGCCAACATTTGAGGTGGACCTGCTCAGAAAAGCTTATGTAGTTTATGAAGCAGAAGTTGATATGCATCAAGAGACTTCAGTGTGTCTAAACAGGTAAGATATAACACAAAGCAATGAGTAAGTTTAACATTTCAAGTAATTTAAGGACATTCATTTCATCCTGTCTAACCTTGTTCCCCTGAGTGTCTGACCAGCAGAGTTTGGCTGCAGGAGAGGAGATCCACATCACCTGGTGTTTGATAAACTGACGGACACAATTAGTTTTTACCCAGACTCCTCTCGAATATCAGTAGTGTCTCATCAAACCATGATGTTTACCTCAAGGTAAAGATAAAAGTATCAATCTACCAGCCTTTAAAACAATAAAAATCGTAGTGTGTGTCAGTGTGTAGCTAGTCACAGACTGCCTGCCCAAACCAGTCGCACACAAACTGAACTGGTCAGTGTTGGATGAAATGTAATTGTTCTCCCCTAGTGGTGAGGCATTTTCCTTCTCTTGCTCTCCAAAGATCATACTAAATAATTATGAAATATATAACTTTGGGTCATACAACATTATTGCACAGTAAAACTGAGGGGAATGTAATATTTATAACTCAAAACAGCAGTGTTGCATGTATACAATTCACTTCTTAAGTCTCATAAACCATGGAGGGCCCCCCCTGCAGATTTTGCCTTCAGGAACGTGTGCACCTTCAGCCCTGTCCTTGTCAAATAAACTCCAGCCCTTCATACTTCACATCCCCTATCTTTGTCTCGGGCATCAGCACCCGACCGTCTAGCGTAAATGCTATGATGTAGGTGGCAATCCTGCCTGCATCCTCCTCGGATTTCAGGGCCAGAATGATCTGATCGTCTGTGTCTGGGACAAATTTAAACGAGGAGAAGCCGTGCGTTGGGTTGAGCGGTCCAACGTGCCGCACTGTTATGAAGCTAAAGTCGGCGGGGCAGGACAGGAGGAGGTTGGTGGCACGTCGCTCGTCTGCCATCTCTTCGTAGTGCTCGTGACTGGCTCGACGAGGGAGGAAGAACCAGTGCTGAAGACGCTCGCTCCACGCTGCTGATTCATGAATAAGGTAGCCTGTAGGAGAGAGGGGTATGAAAATGAATGAGGGATTATGGGCACCGTGTGTAATTTCCACTTTCCAAATGTAATTTTCTCCCTGCTATTACAGTTTAGTTTGGGTGACTCTGTCCAGCAGTCAAATCCAAATGAGAGAATCTCATTCATAAAAATGTTTATTTGCTTATCTGGGCTGCGAACCATGGGCTCACAGTGGCAGTTTTTCTGCCCTGGGCTTTGCCTCCCAGGGTATGTGCAAGCTGCCCCATCCTCTTATTGGTGGAGGTTGGTACTCAGAACATTTTGATTTTGTTTAGTTTTCTCCTAAAAGTTGCTAGCATTGAACATCAGACAAAGCACTACATTTCTCTTTTGTAAAAACATTGAAATACATGATCTTCCAATGAAACTAAATCGGATTTTAAATACAGTTAGTGCAATCATACCACAGTAATTCATGGTTTTATTTATGTTCTTGGATTCAATCTGAAACTAAAACTACACCCTTTGGTTCCAACGTAGACATGCTGTATGTGGACAGGACTATAAAATATAAACCAGAACCTGGTGGTTGGATCCCTGTTGCACTCCGCAGGGCATTGTAGTACGGCACCCAGTTCTCATGTTCCACATCACCATGGTAGCCAACAACTTTCACCCACTCTGGGTTGTTGTTGACGACTACCCCAGAGGTCGTGGTCCACTCCTTCCCCAGGCCACCAACATACAGGTGCTCATCCTTGACTGCCAGCCACTCTGCCTTGAATCCTTAACACAAAACAAGGGCTGATTGGTGAGAAAACTGCGGTCAACCTTTACATAGTTACGCAGTCACTGTTACTTTTGTGTTGGCAATTATTTTCTACTGATGTTCCAACTATAGTGCACAATCTAAGAAAGGCTCCATTATTGACAGCCTTTGGGCTACATTTCTTCAGTTTTGTAGTTTATAGTTGTGCTGTTGAAGGAAATGAAAATGCTCAATAGAAATCAGTTAACGAGTAGTTGAAATGTTGCTCAAGAGGACCAACATGTATGCAATGGGCGTCTATATTGACATCCAAAACGTCTATTGGAGACTGACCTTTGGAGACGGAGCCGTCACCGTCAGTTAATATCACCCAGGGAACAGCCTGGTTGCCCTCGATCCTGTACACCACACCTGTACGGTCGTCCACGCTGTACAGGTGACCGTTGAACGCCACCAGCTCGGACAGCTCCATACCTGCAGCACAGTTAGTCAAACATTGATGTCAGAGCACAAACACAGTCGATATGTGCAAAGAATAATGGATCAGCGTGTGCGTTAACATCCCTCTACCTCGTCCTTTCTCAGCCAGATGACTCTCCAGTGTGACCATCTCACCATCCCACTCCACCTCCAGTCTGTCAGCGCTATCTGAAACAGTCAGGTAACCTCTTTTCATGTAGCTGAACCACGTCTGATCCTTAGGGCTACGTGACGCTGTGTCCAGGTCTGCGATCACACCAATACGGTAGCGGATGCCGTGCTTTGTCTTCTCCGGTGGACTTAACGGGTATGTGTCATTGTAGGCTTTTTCTGTTTTCTGGTGGCGGGAGACGCTTTGTGGAGTTTGTCTGTTAATGTCCCTGAAGAGATCGCCCTCAACCACCCTGTGCATTTGCTGACTGTGAACCCTGTTGCGATAGTAACCTTTGGTAAGAGTGTCTCTGTCCCCTACTGTCCGGTGCAGGTATAACATGAACACTAAAGCCAGAAGGATCGCCACAGTGATTGCCCGCCATTTGGGATGGAAGCGTGAGTCTGAGGTGATAGCTTGTGTCATGGATGAAAAGGCCAAGGGGAGGCCTCGGATGGCAACACCAAAAGAGGTCATGGAAGTATCGTCTTCATCCTCACTGTCAGGCTTGGACTTGGGGGGATCACCACTATAACCTGGGAGTGAGCACAGAGGCATAAGAGAGGATGTGGTATAAGACAAAATGCAAAAAGGTAATAAAAAATTGACAGTGAAAAAAAAGGACAGTGTAAAACTGTAAGAAACAAGCACCTTAAAATATCAATATACCGGTACACATTACAGCATTTCAGATTGTCATGTTAGTGTTCATTACAAGGTACTTTGGGGAATGACCTAGATCATGTCACTATTTAACTTCTTTGTACAGTTACTTTCATCAAAAATCTTTAAAGTTTGCATAAAAAAAAACACTGACAACAATAGCTGGGGAGCATGGAAGAATGAACACGGGGGAGGAGAGCAATATGTTGGGGAAAAAAGGCTGTTGTTCCCATTGTTCATTGTTCACAACAAAGCTTTGTTGTGCTGTTCAGACAAAACCACTAATATGCATACTGAGTAGGTAGCCGGCACGTCCTACTTCCTCAGGACGACAAGCCCATAATTAACCCCGCTCTGCTCTGACGTTAATGTCAAATTATTTTATTCTCCTGAGCCGCAAAAATATTTCATTGTAAACTGAATCATCACTAGTGCGGTGAGCGAAAAGCCGACAACTCTGGGATCCTTTAGTGATTTTAATGTTTTCCACAGTGTTTTATAGCAACACATCAACTTCGAGTACAAAATGTTCACTTGCTGCCTAATATATCCCATTCCACTGACAGGTGCCATGGTAACCAGATAATCATTGTTCCTCACTTCACCCGTCAGTGCTCATAAAGACATGGCTGATCGGTGTGGCCTATATGACTTATACAATAATATAATATACAATAAAATACTAACCGTCAGGGAAAAAGTGAAGTGGTACAATTTCACCCAGTGAATGCCACATGTTTGAGTGTGACTGTTGTTTAGGCTGTCATGTACTAACGTCATTGATCACGTGACGAATAGAGCTGCAATGATTAGTTGATCTAAAAAAATTAATTGCCAACTATTTTGATTAATCCATTAATCATTTCAGTCATTTTTCAAGCAAAAATGTCAAACATGTGCTGGTTCCAACTTCAAAAATGTGAGGATTTGCTGCTTTTCTTTGTCGTCTTTGAACTTTGGGCTGTTGGTTGGACAAAAAAGCAATTTGAAAATGCAATTTTGGGCTCCAGGAAATTGTGTTAGTTTAGTCTGTAAAATGGCAAAATTTTAAAAGACTAAACAATTAATGGATTAATCATGAAAATAATCTGCAGCTTTATTGCTAATGGAAATAATTGTTAGTTGCAGCCCTAGTGAAGAGCTGCGTCAAGATTCAGCGACATGCTTAGAGCTCATAAAGCGAAAAGGTTCAGTTCAAAACAAGGCCGTTTTTCTCAGTTCCTAAGGGAGAATTATTTGTCATTTTTATAAATGTGCCTGATCATCCATTCCTATAATACTGCTGTATAGCATCAGTTTGATGCCTGTTGTAGTGTTCGGTTGGTGGTACACTCAGTGAATAAATGTAATGGCATCTAAAGCTAGAAGCCAGGGAAACAAGTTTAATACCTGCGATTTCACCAAAACGTCCAAATCGAAAACCATGCTGACAGTGTGCAGAAGACCACGGCATTTACAGACTGAACTCACATGGATCTACTACTAAGAATTCTTCAATTCACATCCATGTGGAGGTTAGAATGAGCTATTGTCTACTTTTATTTGAGTCAATACGCTCCACGATTATGGAGCGAAATTACTATCTTTAATCAAGAGCATGCTCTTTCGGTTTCAGGGCATACTTTATTAATTTCATGCTCAGATTTTGTAATACTCTCTCAAACCCCTGCTCACACACAAATAGCACCTGCTTGCACTTGGATTTGCTCTGCTTCTGCTCAAAATGGATGCTTGCACTTGGCACTTGGCTGTTGTGTTGTTGCTTGTGCAGATTTCTCCTGTGCTCTTGGATGTTTTTGTGCAACAACCCTATCAAAATTCCCCAACCATCATATTAGGTTTCACAGGTGTGGGGCTGCTATGACATGCTAACAAACACCCTGTCCGCAAAATATGAGAGATTGTTTTGCGAGAACAAAAGTGCCAAGTCGACCTTCAACCTTTCGATTGTCAAGGGCAACCAACACGTATAATAAAAAAATCTTCAGCACAGTCAAGGTTTGAGATCCCTCAAACCACATGCACCGAGTCATAATGTGTTTTTACCCTGTTAACATGAGTGCTCGCCCTCTTGTATTTAAAACACATCTTGAAACATTACGTCTTTTTAATAGTAGTAAAACAAAACCCAACAACACTGAAGTTAACCGGCCTTCGTTCCTGTCATTTAGAAGGCAATTTCCTGAAATATTTAAAACGACCCTCGCAATTACGAATGATTGCTTCAGATTGCAATGCATGATTGTAGCAAAATATTACAGGAAGTTAGCACCATAACAAATGCAGGTCCAAAGTTATTGGGATTTAACACATTTACGGCTGAACTGAAGCAATAACTAGGGTGGGACTGAGAAGCACTTGTGTAATTAAACAGATAAATCACGAACATTTAGCAATCCAAAATAAATGTCACAAAAGAGTCAACAAAAGTTTTGGCTTTGGGAAAGCGCAATATGGGCCAAGGGTCTAGACACAAACCAGTTCCTAGAATTATTTGGTATTGCTTTAGTGGACCACATAGTCTTACATCGCATGCAGCTAGTAACCATTTACTTCTTTCTCCCCTTTGCCTTTTCAGCCGCTCTCTAAACAAGTTCACACTCCTCAACTAACATGCTCTTTTCAAATTGTCAAACGCTCGGCCAACAAATAATTCCCTTATTGTCACTATTGTATGCACGGCTCCCATTTCCCTCTACAGCAGTCCAACAGCCTCGCTGTACGAAGAATTCATTTATTTACCCTTCCTTCGCCTCTTCTCCACAGAACACGCCGTAACCATCATGTAGTTCTCCTTCGCACGCATCCCATAATAAACTCCACGTCCCTACAGCCCTCTCTGTCCCACATGAGTAAGAGATCTCAAGTCTCCTCCTTTTCTCTTCATTATACAATCTCCAGTGTATACCCCTTCTTGTATAGCAAAGAAAGAAAGCCTCACTAACAAAACAACAATTTTTTTTATAGAACTTTGGAAGAACAGGTTGGGTGTGGAAACCAAACCCGTGAAGGTGTAGCATGTGTGGCTTTTATTATAAGTGGGATGAAGGAAAGCCCGGTCAGCAATTACTGGTTAGTGGAGCACGCCGACACTTGAACACAGAGATTCATAGTTAAGGTTGCACTTTCAATGTGCTGCTGAGTGTTTTTGTGCCTTGGATGTTAGCAAAAAAAAAAAAAAAAAAAAAAAAGGGGAAAAAAGG
>JAVQJF010077544.1:0-23238 GCA_036023855.1 Gadopsis marmoratus | reverse complement strand
TTCTTCACAGCATATATTAAAGTGCGTCATTTTAGAGCGTTTCATTTTAACAACACAGGACCCCCCCCCCCCCCCCCCAGGTGTACTCCCTACAGCACAGCAAAGAGGACCGGCAGGCCTTTCTGAACCACATCGTGGGAGGAGAGATCACTCTGATGCTGCTGGAGGTGCTGTTTGGGGTGCTGGCTCTGGCCTTCCTCTCTGGCTGCTACATCCGCCTGGCTGCACAGATCCTGGCCACCGTCCTGCCTCTGGTGATCCTGCTCATTGACGGCAACCTGGGCTACTGGCACCACACTCGCAAGGTGGAGTTCTGGAACCAGATGAAGCTGATAGGGCATAACGTGGGCATCTTCGGCGCTGTGCTGATCCTGGCTACTGACGGCTGAACCCTTGGGCTCTCACAGACAGCTTTCACAGACCGAGGGTGTCTGCGCAGGATGAGATCGTTGGCCTTTGCGTCACAGCCCGACTCGGTGACCTCCTCAGGATTCAAACACAGACTGTTGGATGTAAGCAGCATCGATCGTCTTTGCCTACCAGCTGGTAACTTTGCTTTTGTAAGAAAAAGAAAAAAAACACGAGCTTCCTTTTATTCAATTAAATAATTTATTCAGACTCATGTTTACATTTTTCTCTCTATTATGCTCTGAAACATGACGCTAGTATTGATACTGTATATCTACAGGGAAAATACCTTTTACTCCAAAAACTATAGTCTTAAATGGTTCAATAGTGATTTTACAGTATATAGTTTTTAAATATTTCACAAATCAAGGGAAACTTAAAATTGAACTTATGTGGTATTGTCTATGGCCTGAGAGGGCTAAAGCTATGGTTATTTAGGAATTTTAGGAGTTTTACTGTTTTGTGTAAATATTGTTCACATTTTATATGAAATAACAGCATGACACCTTTAGGTGGCACTGTAACGACGTTCAGAGAGATGGGTCCTTCTGGGAAGCTACACAAAATGCTGATGATTATTGTCCATGTTTTGAATATTTTGAAAATTAAAATTGAGTTGCTTCACTATACCGACTTGTGCAAAGTTTAATTATACTGCAGTACCGTTTACTTTTGCTATCTGTGACCACATCAGGATGAAAGGCTGATGCCTCAAAAATTGATTAATTTTTCTAAGTGACTAAAAGAATATTACTGAGTTGGTCATATAATACATGTGCAAATTGGTCACTTTTTTATCTGTTTGCTGGTTTTTGACCTTTTGGTGTAATAATAAAGTTGTTCTGCAAAACGTCCACTGCTAGTGTCAGAATTAATGACCATAATCTGTAATCAACTTTAAACTTACCTCTTAAAATATACCATTTAGCATCCTCTTAATCCCTTTGATTTGAATCGATGCTCTTCTGCTCTGCTACCTTGGTCTTTCTGTTCCACCATGTCTTCTATTTCCTAAATTATCGTTTCCTTATATCACCGTTTATTGTCACTTTATTGTTGTATTTTCATTGCATTGTTCAGCACTTTGTATTGCAATTTTGTGTGTTTGAAGATGCAATGACAGTAACCTGTTTTGTTTTGTTGTAATATGCAGTATGCATATCACTTTAGACAAACAAAAAGCCAGGGACCTATTCGTTAGACATCTTGTGGTGAAGTGAAGGCCTTAACAATCATTCAAAATGAATATTGGGCGATTAAAAACATGTTGCACATTTAAACGATAACCTGATAGCTTGTTACAAGATGAAATGTGATAAAATATGAATCATTTATCCCCTTAACTTTCTCTCCTGAGGATGTAAAGGGCTATTCTGTACTTTTTTTTTCTGTTCCCTCCTCTCTGCCGTAGTGGCTGCAACGCCTGACGGAGCAGGAAATTAAGGAGATGTAAATATAGACCGTCACAAGTCAGACAATGTGGGCAACGGGCTGGATGAAACATGATATTGTGCTGTTGACTGTAATCTATTATACAACAAGGTCTAATACAAGTCCACGGCTTTATCAAAAGCCAAGTTCCCCGGACCTGGAAGTGTTGTAATCGCCACCAGGCGTTTATTAAACTGTGGCTGATATAACTACACTCTACTTCACATATCTGAACATACCATCATATAATAAAACAACACGTGCATACTTGGAATTTTCTTTAGGCTGCCAAATGCTTGATGAGTGTGGTCAGCCCTTCTTCTTCACTGATTAGGTGATTACAGTTGAAATGTATTGGCTGTGAAAACCAGAGGGCGGAGATCATTATCCACTATTTACACTTTCAACTCTTCGGATATTCAGAGACGAAATGTGAACCGTTTGGCTTTCGATGGACCCCGTCATGAATAAAACGCATCACTTTTCTTGTCTCTCCGACTCTCCATCGCTTACAGTTTGTTTGTTCTTACGGTTGTGCTCCGCTTTGATAAGGGCACCAATCACAGCAAGCATCACCGTGATGGTGATGACGAGCACTGACGCCGTCTCCGCAATACACAGCTGGCTGTCCAGCGATGCCAGGGAGCTCCCTGCCTGCTGAGCAGAACCGTGACAGACGATGTCCTTGTAGTCGAGCACGCGCAGACGTCGAACACGCTGGATCTTGCTGAAGACGCGCTGCAGCTCACAGTCGCAGGTCCAGGGGTTGGAGGACATCTGAAGGTGGGTGGTGGTGGTCTGGAGCTTCAGGAAGGTCTTGAACCTGACGCGCTGCAGCTGGTTTCCCTGAAGACCCAGCAGAGTCAGGCTCCGCAAGGGAGCCAGAGCTTCAGTCTCGATCACTGAGATGTTGTTGTGGCTGAGCAGCAGCACCTCCAGGCTTTGCTGCCTGCTCAACAGGCCATCTTTAAGCACGTTCAGCCTGTTTCCCTCCAGGTTGAGGAGGCTCAGGCGAGACAGGCTGCTGAAAGCCCAGACATCCATGGCCTGGATGCGGTTGTGACTGAGGTCCAGTTTCCTCAGGTTTTCAAACTCATCCAGCGAAGTAGAGTCCAGGTGCTGCAGCAGGTTGTGGTCCAGCCGGAGCTCCTGGAGGGAGGACAGACTCTGAGAGAAGCCCAGAGGGAGCCAACGTAGCTGGTTAAAACTCAAGTCCAGCCTCTCCAGACACTGCAGCGAGGACAGAGACTGAAAGGCAGAAATAGGACAGAAATTCAGCATCACTGTCTCTGACCAGAAGATCTGAAATACTGTGTAAAGAACAGTGGTGGAATGTAACTAAGCACATTACTCATGTAGCCTCCAATTTTTTATTAGTATTACTATGATATACTACTTTATACTCTAATACATTTCAGAGGCGAATATCAGAATCAGAAATCGGTTACTGCCAAGTAGGTTTTCACATACAAGGAATTTTGGTCCATAACTGTCACAATAAGCAGTGAGAAAAAAGAGAAAACAAGTACTGCAAAAGTGCAGAATCAAGAATCATAAATTAAAATACAATAAAATATATGTAAAATATTTTCATTTTCCACATACTTTTTTACTCCACTACATTTATTTCAAAGTAGAAAATAAATAATCGATTAGAATTAGATTATTAAAAAAAAGAAATTGCAACAATTTTGATTATCAATCAAATGTTTCACATTAATGCACCAGTAATAATGATTAAATGATAAGATAGTAGCTCAGCACTTAAACTGGCCATTTTTCTGCATGAATACATTTATATCATACTACTTTAGTACAGTTCACAATGTTACTTTTGAACTGTGGTATTATTACTTATACCTAAGTGAGGGATCTAAGTACTACTTCCAGCACTGCTTTAAAATGAAGTATCAGATGTATAATATGCACAATTGTCGTGAAACGCAATTTTTGGTACCTGTGGCTGCAGAGTTTGGATGCTGTTGTTGGACATCAGGAGGATCTTGATCGACCACAGCCCCACGAAGGATCTGGTGCGCACCTCAGTCAGCTTGTTCCCACTCAAGTCCAGCAGCCAGGTGCCATGGGGGACACTGGGAGGGACCCGGACCAGACCTCGAGACCGGCAGTCCACCAGGTCGGAGGAGTCGTAGCACAGGCAGTGGCTGGGACACAGCTTGAAGCCCAGCACCGTGTTCAGAAGAAGAGGCAGCAGAGGCGTCACACAGAGCACAGCGCGCCCACCGGCAGGCATCTCCTGTTTAGATCAGAGTCTCATCACTCCTGCTGAAAGGCACAATTACCCTCCTTGTGTGCATTTCCCTCAGAGCAATACATGTAGAAACCAAAGGGACCTGTTTCGGTGGCATGGCATTTCATGGTATTTCTGTTTCAGACATTGCATATTCCTGTTCAGAGACGGATTATGGGTTTAAACAGATAATCTCAAACCATATCCGGGGGAACAAACCTGGTCTGGTTTGGACCGTTTCCTAAAATAAGGATTTACATCTGCCACTGCATTTGGATACACGAGGCCCTTTTATTAATGAAAACAGTTACTTTATCTTGGCATTTCTGCATCACATTACATGATTATATGGGAGATCGTTTGAGTTGGTGAGGGAATCAGCTTGTTAGCAATTATGGTCTGTCCCAATGTAGAGAATATGACCTCAAAATTAAATCAGAGGATCTTGTGTAACTTCAAAATGCAATCACGATAAAAAAAGGTTCACCATTCAGTGTAAAAAAACTCCCCATGATGTTTTATCTGCGGAATTATCTTTGCAGCAGTGTGGATCGTTGGGCAAAATTAGTCACTGCTTTCATGGAATGCCATGAAGGGATCAATAATTTAATTCGTTCTCTGGTAACAGCTGCTCACATGTGAATATCTGCACATTTGTCCTCTGTGAAAATAAATTTTATATTTTGGGCCATTTATCAGATAAAACAAGTCATCTGATTTAATTAACTTAAGCTCGAGGAAAATGATGCCGGCATTTTTCACTATTTTCTGACATTTTACAGCCCAAACCGATGAATCCAGAAAATTATAGTCGATAACAATCCTTACATGTAGACTAGTGAGTTATCAGTTAACAACCAACTACCATCAACCCACACAAGCACATATCACTGCTCCTGGAGTGTTTAAAGTCCAGCTGCATTAGCCACATCGTTACCTTTGTCAACTATACATTTAAAGATTTTATACAGCTGATTTACCGTTAAGTGCTCTTCGTCACCCACAGGACGGCAGTAAACATCACGCAGCTTTAGAGACCAGAGGCTTAAGACATTTAAAAATTTTAAACAGCGATGACTGCAGTTCCCTGCGATTACAAGAACGCATCACAATAAGGCTACCAAACAATCCCTGAAAAGAAACCCGAGTGTTGTCCATTAAGACCTGATCTGCTAAAAACCGTGGACAACGTGGCAGCCGGGTCCGTCACCCCGAGGACAGTTAAAGACGGCTGTGATGGTCACGTCGAGTTCTCAAGCGAAGCGCAAATATGCAAGCTTAGTATTTTACCCTGTGCCCTACAGTTGACACATATTTTCAGTAATTACCAAAAAATGTAATTGTTTAATCTGTTAATTAAATCATTATTCATGAGCCCTTCAAAAAGTTGTTGAAAATTACAGTATTACAGCCAGAATTTTTGTTACTTTTATTTTAGAAAATGTCCTTAAAGTGTGGCATTTCAAGTCACATTTTGTTTAAAATACAGAAAATACAGACAGTAGAACATGAATACAGCAAAAAAGGAAACAATGACAGAAAATAAAGCTAACAAGCTTTTCTGACTGCTCTAGTTTTCTCTTTTTGAAATGGAACTGAAGGCAAAGGAAGGAGGGCGGAAAAAGAAAAGGTTTCAGGGACGAGAGGAGGGGGGGGCAGAATGAGACAAGTTAGTTAAGGAAACTATGGTTGCTTTATGGTTCATGTTTAAATTATTCTTTATAAAGTCTAATTTAAGATTTAATCTTTCCTCTTTCTTTTTTGTCTTTTTCATTTAATGATATTTTGATCATCTGGATCCAGGGCCCTCAGCGCTCCTCCTTGTGGTCTCAGACTGAAGACAAGGAATGCCGACTTCGTCTGGCAGTGGGAACAAAACCACCCGCGTCGCCTTCCCCGGCCGACCCACACTGCCAACTCAAGAAGATAAAGTGGAGTCCTTCTGTGTTTGCTGTGCTTGTGAACGTTGCATGGACTTCTGACTTTCCACATCTCTAAAATGTTTCTCAACCTGCAAGGATGAAACGACATTTAGGAACAATATGGACACCAGTTCAGTGAAAACCAACCCTGAAAACACAAGTATCTAAACAAAGAGCACTGGACTTAATGAATACATGACCTGGAGCTGCCCACAAAACTTCAACGACTGCAATCAGCAGTCAAGGAGACAATTTCAATCTCATGTTGTCATTTTACCAGTGCAGCAGGCTTACAGATTTTGTACCAAAATAAATCATAAAAATCACAATGACATTAAATAGCTGGTGAGTGAAGGTGAGAATGTAAGCAGGGCTTGAACTTCTCTAACTCTCCTTTCACATGCACAACATAGTGCAACACTACGGATGCCTTCCAGGAAAGACCGTCGGAACGTGTGTGGTGTTATGCCCAGATTTACACAGTCATCAGATCTCAAGTGTGACCAATTGCAACAGCCGGACACACTTTAGCTTCCGCCGATGTTGGGCAACACGTTGTACCAACTAGTTTGTCCCCGTCTTTAGGCTATGGCCACAATATTACACACACACATTTAAAACAAATGCATATAATAAGTTCTGTTTTGGGAACCCATCCAACTAAGATCATTTCCACCGCCAAAAAACAAAAAGGCTTAGCTGACTGTGAAGGCAGTCTTGTGCTTACACACCCACACAGGTGTTTTCAGTTACCTTGTCTGCTTAGACCTCTAGTCACGTGAAGCTACAATGGGAATTGCATCATGGCGTGCCGCATGTTAACACAGCAACAAGGGCGGGGTAACGGCGCTAAAAAGGAGTCGAGGCAGCAGGTGGGACACCGAGTCTTTACCAGCTGTTCCAACAGCAGCAGACGCTGAGGCAAACTTTAATTCAACCTTTTCACAGCTTTCAGGTGTTTCATGTGAAACAGTAGCTGTGACATACGTATGATTTTCTGCCACGTAGAGCGCAAACAATTAGTCATTAAATCAATCACCGGAGAAAATTCATTGGCAGGATTTGCTGCTTTTCTTTGTCATTTGACAGAAAATTAAATATCTGTTGATTGTGGACCGTTCGATTGGACAAAAAAAATAAGAAAAGCTAGTTGAGAAGAGCACATTGGGCTCTGAGAAACGTGATGGCATTTCATAGATTTCATCAAAAAGGAAAAAACCTAACTAATGAAATTATTACTTGCAGGCTTGTATTGTTGGTGAAATTATTTATAGATATAAAGCATACTTACTATTTTGCGTACATGACTTAAAGCGCTTCCCTCTTTGCCTTTGCAGTTCTCAACCTGGTAAGGCGGTGAGATTACGACGTCATCCATCACAATAATGTTCTTCTCCTGCCATTTACAGTCTTTGATGCTGCAAAGAAAAGGAAACGTCATCTTATCTGTGGCTGCTTGTGAAGCAAACGAGGAACTTTTTCATTGTTCTAAGAACAAGTGCAAGAACTGAGAACAATCGCACTTCTGAACGCTGTTTTCTGGGGCATTTTTTAGCTGCCACTTCAGAGTAGGTACTATCCCAGCACAAGAGGAACCTATTGACACGTGTGTACTTGATTGGTCAAACATATATTTGGTCTTAAAATAAAAAACAAATAAAAAAAAAAAAAGGACCAAAACAAGGACAAATGGATAGACATCGAAGTCCAGGCTTTGTTGAGCGTGTATGCGACGAGAGAATGTGTCGCAATCCAGTTATGTTACAGTTATCTTAAAAATAAAATTAATTTAATCATGGCGTGACCACTGACTGAAGTGGCATCTGTCTTAAGGTAAGTATATAACAGATGGCTTAAAATACTTGAGTATCAGCATCATTTCATCATCTCTACGACATACATCAGTGCTTATAAGTTGTCAGACGCATATGTTAATGCTTTTAATCTTCATTATAGAACATTGAACAGGGTTATCTACCTCCTCGACCCCGTTGACCATACAATAACATGACGTTCTTACGTTTTGTGAATAGTCTGGAATAGCTGTTGGCCCTCCACAGAAACCCCAGCACTGATTGCATAGGCTTGGGACAGCTTGTCCTCCTTTTCTGTCCGTGCTCGATTGGCAAGCTGCGAAAAGTTGGACAGAGCAAAAGGCATTCATCAAACATCATATTTGAACTAGGAAATGCTTAGTTTTAAATTGCAGTAAGAACAAGTTAGGACATTTACAACATGTATGTACTGCTGCGTTTTGCTCCACAGCCGACGCTAAAAATGGATTCGATTACATTTTTTTTTTTAAATACAATACATAACTGCTACAACAAAGAAATGTCTCATTGGCTCAACAAGTTTACATTTGATACTCATAGATTTGCCTTAATTATGGGCTGAATCCTCAGCAGTCCAGATTCCTAGACTGAATGTTATCATGGGCTGACACCATACTTTCAGTATGTACTTTCCAAGCCTCATTACATGTTTGACAAAAACTGCCTGTTTTCTTTTTTTACTTTAAAGTTGACATGGATCACTTCATTTGGGGAGGCAGCTCATGCTCAGCCTGGCTGTTGGATCCTCTGAAGGACCAGTCTTCGTGGACCACATGTTTTGGGGAAAGGGGCCACAGCTCAGACTAACTGACGAGTGTTTTGAGTTATACCTCACATTCACGTACAGCATTTAACCTTTGATTTATCTGGCTCTCAAATTAGTATTTCCCATTGCACATGTAAAAGACAAAAACAATGTTGATGGACTTACCTTGCTAACATTCAGTGATGCTAGTGGGGGTGGAGTCTCAGTGCGGTCATTAATTATGTCCACATCAGAAACATAGGCTAAGTTGATCAGGATGACGTCGTTGAGGTTTGGCTTACCGCTGGAGGAAGCGCATTCTGTGGGAGAACTCGAGTCAAGGCATACAACTGCATGACAATACATCACAGCACAAAATGACTACTGAACCTGAACAGAAACACGATACAGAGAACACTGGCTGACTAACACTGACCGTGAGAGGTCGTGCCAGTTACAGCATGCGGCAACCAAAGGCAGTGCTGCCACCTATAGTGACCACAGCTGAATGAATGAAGACTTGTGATAAATGTGTTAAAATGATGTAGAGCTTATGGACATACATACAGCAGCAAAGCAAGTGTTCACTTTGTGATTTTGAATGAATTCCTTACTGAAAAGTCCAGTCAATTAATTGTCTTTTGAGTCAATTACCCAATAAAGTACCTGATTAATAAAATAAACTCTACCACGGGATCTTCGTATTTAATCAGTCTGGTATGCAGTCTGATTAAGTCCTTTATTTTCACAGGCTGGAAATTGTGAGTGACAGACATCTAAATTCTGAATTTATATACACAGAAACATGCACAAAAGGTAATAGGAAAATGCTGAAAATGTATCTCAACATTAATCTGTGGTTTTTAGAAACCTGACAGACCAGAGTCTCAAGGTATCAGCCCCACTTGCCCCGTAAGAAAGGCACCGCCTGTCGGACCTGAATGCGATTCTGATGCAATATTTTAGACAGATTGGTGGCATTTAAGTGCTTCCAATTGCTTGGCCCCATTTATTATAAAAACATAAAGATGAAACAAGTACAGGATGTTACGCGTTATGGCCGTGACAGCAGGACCTTTAAAAGTTTGACCTAGTGGTTAAAGTGAACTGTTCAGACTTTACAAGTGTTATTTAAAACGTACAAATTGGTCTGATCCTCGTTTCATTCTGAGCTGTATATCATACAAGGCTACATCTAAGACCTGGAGGGGGTCGGGGATTAAATGTGCGGGCCTTTCTAGCACTCCGGCTGACACAAGTGGCTTTGCTATCAAGCTAATTTGACTATGATATTCAGTGTATTTCGGGTCACAACCGTTCAAACAAATATGAAGGCCTGTGGTGCCAACTGTCAAACCTCCACATTGTATCAACTTCATTCATTTGGTGACAAACCCCACAGCTTGGCCGCGTGGCCATTAAACACGTCTTCAGACTTTAGTCAGTGCAAGTCATGAGGTGGCCCAAAATTCCATAAATAATGTTAATATTACTCATTCCACACACACAACCATGAATGGGTGTAGCTAGACAAGTCCACCGGCAAGCTAACGTTAGTTGTCTTGAACTCATGATGCCTGTGCCACCTGAATCCTGTTGAAATTAAACAGAACTGTGGCTTAACTGATCCCATAATCACCCAAGAATTACAATGTCACCAGAATCGGGTGAGACACGGGAAAAAATCCATCTGATAAGCTTGGGAATGCTAATACCGTTAATTGAGCTAGCAGCGGCAGTGTGGGGTTGACCGAAAGTTAGCATGTTAGCCGAGCTAACAGCAACTTGATTGTAAGCGTGGACGCGCACTCGATGTCCATTCGCCACTAGCCTTCGGAAATAATCTGTAGCGTCTCCAACTAATGGCATCACAAAGTACGCGGTGTAAATGTGTGTACACAAGCCGGAGCGAGGTGCGCTAAACGTCAGTTAGCTTGCTAACTAGCAACGGTGTGTGCCTGTTGAGAGCACACAGCCATGATGCCTTACTAGGATTCGTTGCCAGATAGTGATCCATGTTGAGTTCTGGCAATACAATGAGTGGATTCAAAACACATGCACTTCCTAGCAGATAAACGTGAAGCCGCGAAACGACCCGGCGACGGCAACAGGGTCTTCAGCAGATAAGGGATGGATGGGCAACTATCTCGCAAATGGAAATATTTAAAACGGACAAAGATGTGTAACTCAGCTACCACCAATTACGCCTGCGCGGATCACTATTTGACATATTTTCAGTTACCCTAAAGGCCCTTGTAGCCAGGCAGGCCAGCAAGCCATCCGCAACCGGAAACAAACAAAGGATACTCAGAGTCAACATCTTGGACTGGTAGTCAAACGCGACCACTTCTCCCTGCAGACGTTGGCCCAAACAGGTAAGGCAAGAGACATGGCTCCCGACGCTGAAATACTCCCCCGGTCCAGGAGCCGCCATCTTCTCCGCCAGGAAACCGGAGCGCCTGCCTTACGTAAAGCGACGCGATGTCGTACTGAGACGGAACCTGGGCGTGTCGAAGGACGTCGCGTTACGGTCATTTAGTCAAGTACGATTAATTCTATTTCCCATTTAACCTGTTTAACCTCGCGTTATATCACACATCTTCATCTAAATTAGATACATGTAGATTAAATGTAAATATAATTTCATTCACCGAAGCAGAAAGTTGTGGCTTTGTCTCGCTTTCAACCGCTGTCCAGTTAGAGTACTCCCCCTACCGGCGATATGACTGTACTGCCAGCCTTACTGCAGCACACCCTGAAGTGCAAAAAATAATCAAGGTTGCATTTTGATTCTTCTCTTCATCATTCAAGTGTATACATTGGGAGAGAACGTAGGGATGGAGGCCGTTTACACCCAAGGCATTTGGACGGCTGAGAGTCTGCAGCAGAGGACGATAAGTCAAGAAAAACTGTGGCTAGTTGTCACTCATATTGGAGACCCCAAAGCAGCCTTCCTGCTCGTCTTTCCTTTCACGTACTTCATCAGCAAACGAGCTGGAGTCGCGGTGCTTTGGGTGGCAGCTATATCGGAGTGGTTAAACCTGGTGTTTAAATGGTAAGGCTACAGGAAGCAGCCGACGTGGTTTTTAATGTCTAGCATTTACTCTGCCGACTGTTTGTTGTCTTTAGCATGTTAGCATGGAGCTAAGCGTTCTGTTGACATGCAGATAAGGCAACGTCAGCTAGATACAACGACAGCTGTAGTGTTTTTTTTTTCTTTCTTCTTTTTCCATCATTAATTGCAACAATGAAGCTAGAAACCATTTGACGTTTCATTCATAGACCGCATACGTCGCAGCTTCCGGGACCAGTCCCACCGTGTGCAGTGTCCGAGGTGAAACAGTTAGCAGCGGAACCTTTTTATATACAGTCCAGTTTAGTAGTTATTAGAAGTGGCATTTTCCCCACGGATATATCAATAACCCTATATAAGGAAAGGGAAAAGAGTCGCCAGAAAGGTAAAATTGATAACATTGGTCACTTATCATCATATTAATAGTGTTGGTGTAAGGCATTGTTCAAAAAATATCCAGTACACAAGCTGCACAGACACCACTCCACAAATATTATCATCAGTCTACAATGGATAGAGGAGGCTCACTAAACAGTTAATGGTAAAATATCGCTGCTGAAATGTGCAGCTTCAAAAACAATTCAGATCTTTTTTTATTTAAACGTATGTATATCATATGTTAATGCGACATTTACGAACAAGAAAGTATTAGATAAATGTAAGCGGTTGTAACTGTAGGGAAGCTGTTGAGAATGTGCTGGTAGGATGTAAAAAGTCATGTATTGACCAATACGGAAATGTGCATTATGTGTTGGGAATTCCACAGGATGCTGTTTGGAGAGAGGCCATTCTGGTGGATAGGTGAATCACGTCTATTTGTCAACAAACAACCCAGAGTTCACCAGTTTTCCTCCACCTGTGAAACCGGCCCAGGTGAGACGTGCTCACAGGAACACCTAACATATATTAGTCAAAGACGGTACGCTTGATTCGTTGCAGTCAGAGCTCTAAAGCTGGCGTCTGTCTCTCAGGCAGTCCGTCGGGTCACGCGATGGTGACGGCAGCAGTATGGTGGGTCGTGGTGTCCTCGCTGGGGTCATTTCTGTACGCTCGTACTCACAGGTGTGCCCATTTAAAATAAACAAATATGCTGTTTTGGCTTTTGAAATGTGCAAATAAAAGACATTGGGGGATATCGGAGCTCTCTTTCTCTGTGCCTCTAGTGTGGTGTTATCAGCTGCTCCCTACCTGCTCTATGTCATGATGCTACTGGCAGTTGGAATCTCCAGGGTCTTTATCCTCGCCCACTTCCCCCACCAGGTCATTGCTGGCTCCATTACAGGTCTGAATACAGCTTCATGTACTCTCTGAAACATGGAGTATGGGTAGGCTATAATCGATTAAATGCTGCCAAGTGCTCCTTCACACTGAAGTCATGAGAATCCGAAACTATCATAAAATGCAATACACTCAGATTCTGTGCTTAACACTCAGATGTTAAGCACAGAATAAACGGTAAGGAAAAACCTATGACAGGTGAAAAAAAATGTACATTGTCTCATGGTATAAATCATTATATCATGGAGATTATTTGTGTTTGCAGTAACATTTCACAACATTTCCTTTCTACCAATTGTTACCACAGATGTTAAGAACATACAGTATATTTCCAATGCAAATTTTAAACTGACTGAATTGTTCTCGCCAGGTTTCATTCTGGGGATTGTTCTGAGCCGCAGAGTACCAGAAGGTCGCCCCCTGCTGTTCTTCTTTAGTTTCAGCATCGGCCTGCTGCTCAGTGCTCTGATGCTGCATGCTGGACTGCAACAGCTGGGAATCGACGTCTCCTGGTTTGCCTTTTTATTATATTCATGTGTGTTGATGAATTTGCTCAGTGCATAATCTGCCAATGTTCTGCCTATTCCACAGGTCTATTGCTTTGGCTAAGAAATGGTGCACTCGTGCTGAGTGGATTCGTTTGGATACGGCCCCATTCTCCTCTCTGACTCGAGACTGCGGGGCCCTTCTGGGTTTGGGGCTGGCCCAGTACTGGAAGCCTGGCGGATGGTCTCTGCCTTGGGCTCCACGGGCTTTGTCTCTGGCCATTTCATCCATGGGACTGTACCATGTCAATCGTCTGCCACTCCCCGTCCGACCACAAGGCCTCTTCTATGGCCTGTTCTTTGTCAAATTTGTCATAGTGCCCCAGATTGTCATGGTGCTTGTGCCTGGACTGGTTTACCTTTTCACACACAAAAAGAAGAAGGACTAGAAACCATTTTTTCTTCACCGTTTTCCTCCTTAGTTTCTGTAAACACTTTAAATGTCTAATGTATTTCATGGGTACAGTTGTGGATAAACGCTATAGTTAGTCACTCCTCAATGATTTTTCTTCTCTTACAATTCAGCTGGCAGGGGTCTTCATGTGTTTTACATGGGCCATAAACATGGGGATTGTATTACATTTTTAATTTACTGCACATTTACAGTAAATGTATGTACCGTAATAGTAATAAGTGTTGTAAATACTACAGTATTTTTTCCAAATAGCTTGTAGATATAAGATTTTTTTCTGAGAAAAGTGCAGTTTTGAGGTATTGCACATCAAAATATATGTGATTTGAAAAACCTGTTGAGCGGGATGTAGCCTTTGAATGTTACAATGACAAACATTGCGGAAGAAACATCTTTCGCAGTGTCGATCATTTGTACTCACTTTATCAACAATGTTTCAGTCATCAGACCCTCAGCAGGTAAAAAGGTCGAGTAAATGAGTTGGGAAAAAAGATTTTCTGAATCGAGGTCTGATGACTGAAATATTGTTCATACAGTGAGTACAAAGTGGTTGACAGTGTGCAGAGTTCTTTGGTGGGGTTTTTTCACAGCCAAGAGTTTTTGATCATCAAGCCTTTCTGGCGAGCAAGAACTAAACTTTTGTTTACATTACGCAAGAAAGGTCAAAAGATCACACCACCGATTTAGCATTGCACTCTTGTAGCGTTGTCGGATTTATGATGACAGTAAAAAAAAAAGAATCATAATCGATGCAGCAGAAGCGTTCTTCTTCCTTGTCGAAACCTGGTGCCTACATTACCCACAATGCAAGTCAACCACCAACAGTTCAGTCGGAGATTCGGGTGTGTTATGCTAGTAGTGGCTAATGTAGCCCTGAGTGGGCTACAGACATCTGGTAAACTAATTTCTTTAACTCCACACCCCCAGTTTTTTTGTCATCTTTTTTTTAAACCCGTCGCCTTCAGCCCTGGCCGACGCTGACTCAGGTGACATCACATGAGGCACAAAAGGCATTACACAACTTTTTCCACTTATGCAGTTCTCCTCAAAACAAGTAAACACGTGGAGTCGCCCTTTAAAATTGCACAACAAGCATAAAGTAACATTCTGTGTAAAATTCAACAATTAAAAAAAAAAATCTGAAAACACCATCTTTTGGTCCAACTGGTGCTCACACTTTGGTTAAAAGGTCAACAGATGTCTGTTGATGTACAGTACATGAGCACTTAACAATATAATGAAATCCAATGCAACACCACCATTAAACAATAACTTTACGAATGTAGTATTTTAGGGGAGTTGGATTGCATCATAATGTACAGAAGTGTGTTACTGTTGACACACACACACGTTATGTTGTTTTGTCCAAAATCCTCCAAAAAAAGAAAATTACATAAATGTGTTTTATTGAAATAATAAGTAAAATAAATGACTGACATGCAGGGTGTGTTTTTCAGTTGGTAACCATTTATAAATAGGATCTTTTTTCCAATACATAGGTTTGACTGTACAGATTACAATCAGCTATCATGAGATAAAAACACATTCTTTTTTATTGTTTTTAATTAAACTTTTTTATCACAGCGATCTGAAAGCTCACATTTACAGACAAGAGAACTTTGCTCAGCAAGCAAATACATTAAAAGAAAAGAAAAGAAAACCTTTCGCTTTTGTCTGGTGAGGTTGAAGGAAAATGATAAGGGCAGTTCAGGGGTAGAGGTCTCCTTATCTTGATCCGAACGTTGTATCACACACCAGAGTCAGAACACTGCTATACATGTTTCTGCTCGAGCTCATGGAAAGAATAGAACATGCATCAGACTATTTACAGCAAACTAATATACACAGACAGCTTGAACCCATACACCCTCAAATATCCGCAACTTAGAAGTTCTTGTTTAAATTAAGTATAATACAGTTTATACCTTCATTTTCGGCAAAGATAAGTAGGGCATCTCTCTGGTAGCAGGTGAAACTGAGAAGGATCAGGAGGCAGCCATGTGGAACTGTCTCTCTTTAGATATTTCTTTATCAGAGAACCAAAATAAAATGTTAGACAAATGGTCTATACATTTCCCCACATATACAAATAACTTGAATACTCTCATTATTCTATTTTCTGTATCACCCAAACTCCAAATATGGAGTTTCTGGGTACTGAAACATCAGTCATCCTTTTTTTTTTTTTTTTTTTTTGCGCAGTAGATTTGACTTCAAGATGTGTGCAAGACCAGTGGATTAGACTGGCTAATTTAGATTTAGAGGACTTTGATGGATATTTTCTATGATGTGGAATAGTTAAATATGATTGGCCTCTTGAAACAGACTTAATGAACAAACCCGAGCTGGACTGAGTTGAATATCTGAGTCAGTATATACAACTTGTGCTAGAAAGTCTATACATCTTCACCAGTTTAAGAACATTGTTTGCTCTTCATATTGTCATTCATCGCTGTTTTGTAAATCATATAGTAATAGCGTCTATGATAGTCTGGTATCACTGGTCAGAGGTCTGACTGATCACACACCCACTTTCTCCAAATTCAACAATCATAACAACAAAGTAAGTAAAATACATAAAGTGCACCCTTAGTTAAGAACTTAACAGGCATTTTTAGTGCAGAAGTGGCAGAGTAAAAATGCATTGTGGGTAAAAAGAAACAACAAAATGATGCGGGAGGAGGGGAAAAGTTTAACAGTGGTGGTGTATGCATTTGCTTGCTTTTAATCGCTGAGCACTATCCATGTTAACCCATCACTAGCATATATACTGTACGTTCTACCGTCTTAGGAACATACAGCATCGTTACGTACGAAGGAGGGACAAAGGCGAACTTTGATACCCGTGTGCCACATGATAAAATCACCTACCACAGGACTTCCTGTTCATCACATCACCAGCATCCTTCAGTTAAAGATGGTTTAAAATTCATGTATGGAGTGCACTCAAGGTCAAACCTTTTTTTTTTGTCCAATCTGCAATCTGTTCTCCAAACAAGTTTTATGAATTCTGCTAAACAAGATTATGAGCTTGTACAAAACTACAGCAACTGGTGCTTTTGCCTATTTATATAAGCAGATGGTCCAATATGTCAGAAAGTGTTCGTGACTGCAGCCTTGACAGCTGGTTTAACGCCACACTAAGGCATATCATGAGGTCTGTGTTACAGTAATGATACGAGAAAGAAATACGGAAAATCGTAATTTACGTATCTGAATGGCAGAAGTTATGCAAAATTAAAAATAAAAAAAAATCAACCAAAAATTATGCAAAAATAGGTGTGTGCAATAGTTGGATTTTTGATTTGACACAAGTATTTTAACACCTGCTTAAAGCTAGACTCTTGAAAAGTGCATACCTGCCTGCACTTTCCGATACTCTGGGTAAGATTTGAATCTACATGTGTGCTTATTAACATAGAGCTAAAAACAATTAGTCTATTAATTGATTTTAATTGACTGATCACTGCAATCAATTTTTCAAGCAGAAATGCCAAACATTCTCTGGTTCCCGCTTCTCCAGTGTCAGGATTTGCTGCTTTTCTCTGTTTTTATATCATTGTCAATTGAATATATTTGGCTTTTGGACAGTTAGTTGACATTTGAAGATGTCACCTTGGACTCTGGGAAATTACACTGGGCATATTTTACTTACATTTTACTGAAAAACAAACTTTTCTATGAAAAATGTATCTGCAGACTACGAAAGTAATCGCTAGTTGCAGCCTTAGTGCAGGTCACCGACGACCTATTGTAGCACAGAAAGCATTTTTTTGCATTAGACCACGACAAAATCTTTTTTATTTTGACACAATAGAGGTAATTATATCATTCAAAGTTGGTCAATGTCCCTCATTCGTTACCCTGGTCGGTTTTCCACATCCATATTACTAGCAGTGGGACAAAGGCAGGGTTAACAGAATACAATTCAAACGCAAACTATGCTTTGTTTTATTTCTATGTACAATATATAACTTAATTATAAATATTGTCATTTTTCTCTAAGTACTGAGTTTTGAGCCATTTGTATTTTCTGAGCAATGTACAGTATTGAACATATAATATTGTATTACATAGAATAGAGCCTACTAGCAACCTTGGTTAAGAGCACACTTTGAAAGAACAGAAGATGGATACAGAGTCCACAAGTAGAGTCCGATGATTAGTACTTTTTCACTTTCACTCTCACAGTCCCACTTGTTGTGTGCACTTGTGGGAACTTGTGCCACACAACATTTTGGAAGTGCACTGGTCTTTGATTCAGTATGAGATCAGAGCTTAGGACGCTCCTGTTATCCTACCTGTGTGTAGAATTATGATAATGAAATACTGTTAGTTATGTTTTTTCTTAGAAGATACTGTCTAATACCCTACGTGTGTGTACCGGCTGCATGGTTTTCTCTCTGACTGTATCTGTCTCTCATGAGTTCTTTAAGGTGAGTTCGTCCATGTTACATACACAAGGGTCAGCGGCATCTGCTGTTGAGCTAAATATGTTTCTATTTATCTCCTCTCACTCCCACTAACGAGCCCAGTCCAACCAACCAATCACAGACAGGCCATCACACATTTGACTCCACAAATGGTCTCTTTGGTTTGATGGGGGAGGTGGGGCCTTGGGTCCGGGAGTCACGCGAGAGCTGTCGGTACATGTTGTCCTGGTAGGCCTGTGCCACAGGCAGAGTCCTCGCCACTTTCACATCCGGGTAGGTGGGCACCTGGCTGACCCGCTCCAGGATGTCCCCACTGCCGCGGGAGCCGTTGGCCAGCTTGCCCAGTGAGGGGGGCTGGGTCTGCGAGTAGTAGTCCTCCTCCAACAGGTGTCCATTTTGGGCGTTGTTTGTCTTGTTGTAGTAGGCGATATTTCCCAGCGAGGCGGGGGGACTGTAGGTGGAGCCTTGCTGGACTAGCTGACCAGGCGAGGTGGGGCTGATGGCAGAGTCCATGGATGTCATGGCCCTGGACCGTGAGGGCTGATGCAGGTACTGTTGAGTCCGCGCCGTCTTGTCTATGATGCCCATGAAGGGCGTGTTCCGAGAGCGGGTAGTCTCGCCCTGATACAGCCCCCCGCCGCCCTGGGAGGGAGAGATGGGAGAGATGTCATCACAGCTGCGCTCATATGTAGTTTGCAGGGGGATCTCCATCTGCTGAATGGAAGAGGAAGGCCTGAAGCCTGGAGCTAAATTCGAGGTGGATCCAGTTGAGATGTTGTTGCTTGAGGGGGAGAATCGAAGGCCTACGCTCTGAGAGTGGATGAGAGGCCTGGGGGTGGGCACATGCTGCTTCATCTCAGTAGTATTGGCACTGACGGGGCGTCTCACCATATGGGGGATTTCAGGAGAGCCCAGCTGGCAAGGGGGCATGGCATTGGCACGCTCCAGAACGTGTTCAGAGACTGGGTAGTAGGCGGCTGACTGGCTGCGGCTTATCTGAGGTGTCTGGCTGTAACGGATGCCCCCCGGGCCCCCGCTGCTGGCGCGGTAGGCAGAGGAGGGGCGCTGGGGTAGCTCATCCTTCAACAGGCCCGACTCCATAACCCCTCCTCGGCCGCCGTGCTGACAGAGGGCCCCAGAGCTGAGGCTGGCCTGGACCTGGGGCATGGACCGTCCATCCAGGGAGGGCTGGTACACCAGTCGGCTTTCCACGTCCACTGAACCCCCTTGGTAGCGACCACCAATGGAGTGGCCCATTTGGCCACTGTAAATGCTGTTGCCCATCACATTGCTGGGCTGGTTTGTGCGCACTATTTGGGCTATAGAAGGCTGGAGACGAAGGCCTTGGGCTTGGTGGTGCTGGGAGGACAGAGACGGCTGTGAGCTCAGCTGGAATGAACGCTGGCTGCTCATCTTAGACAGGGGAGACTTGGGTCTGCCAGGGAGCTGCTCTGTCTGGTAGCGCACAGGTGACCCAGACTGGGACCTGTACAGACAAACACTCTCTACTGGCGGACTGGCTCTGTATTGAGCAGCCCGACGTAAAGGGGAAGGCGGTGGGCTCTGGTGATCCATCCCCTGACCCCCACCCATAGGAGGTGGGCTGAATCCATAGGACTGCTGGTGCACTGGGGAGGTATGAGGCGGGCTGTGTCGGTAGTGGGAGTTCTGATGTGTCGGGGAGAGGGAGGGCGATGTGGGCTGGTATGACCCGCGGGTTGGAGAGGACATGGAGGAGGAGGTGGGGTGATATTCGTAGGGCTGGCCCATGGGCGAACCTCCAGCTAAGTACATCTGATCTGGGTGCGTCGGGGAGAGCGGTGGGCTCTGAATGATGGGAAGGCTGGACGGATTGGTGAGAGACTCAGGCGGGGGCAGACCCACAGACATGGCCTCCAGCTCCTGCTCCAGGTAGTCCTCATCCTCAAACAGGTCCTGGACGGGCTCCATGTCCTCCAGACGGGGCTCTGGGGGAGGGGGAAGAGGCATGGACAGGGACAGGGACAGGGATTCCTCTTCTGGGGGAGGCGTAGGAGGAGGAGAGGGAGGAGGCTCCAGTACCAGGTCCTGTTGCTGGTGCTCCTCCTCGTCGAGCTGGTGACACTCCTCCTCCACCCTCTGGAGCAGCCGAAGGATCTCTCGGTTGTTGGGGCACTGCTTTATGGCTTCATTCAGGTCCTCTAAGGCTTCAGGAAATTGTCTGGAAAGAAGAGAATGACGGTTAATTGGGAGGAAAAAGTCACATTTCTCCATAATTGCAACATTTGACAAGACGTCCAGAACTGTATATCGAAGTCACAATGTATGTACACAAATGTAGAACGTTGATCCAATTTAGAATGTATATCCAAGAGAATGTTTCGGTCTGACTATGATGTGTAGGGGGATAAAAGGAGCGCACCTGCTGCTACGCTTAGCGCGTGCTCTGGCATAGTATGCCTCGTACGATTTTGGTTTCAGTTCAAGTGCCTTAGTAGCAAATTCCTCAGCCATCCCAAAGTCCTGGAGAGAATGAACAGAAGAGAGCACTATTGAACACCCAACACATAAAGACATGTCCAGAGTTATCCTCATTATGTTATGGGATTATTTGGTTTGGTTTATTAATTTGAGTAATGTCTCCAAAGTTGTCAAAAGTTTGTCTAAAATGAGTCTGCTTTAGTAAATCACCAGCCACTTGTGCCGGCCCCTCTGCCGACTTACGTTCATTTTCCTCCGACATCGGGACAGGTTGAGGAAGAGCGATACTTTGAGTTCCCTGAATGTCTTGAGGTCCTCGCTGAAGCCTTCGCGTGGAAACTTTTTGAGGGCGTACTGATAACGCTGCGCTGCCTCCTTCACCTTCCCCTTCTGCTGGACAAACAAGACAAGAAACAAGTCTGGTTATCCTCCCCCTTCACACCGAAATAAAGAGCTAATCTGAAACCGTGGCAATATAAAGCAGAGCTAGACATAAAGAAATGTCATTTATCATAACGTTTTGTTAATTTGTTCTTAGTGTGAGCTCATTCCTTAAGAAGTTAATTTTTAAAGCCTTATTTCTACCTGTGAGGAGAGCTTGTTTGGTTTTATTGACAATAAAATACTTACAAACTAATGAATGTATTTGGTTTGGGATATTACAATACAGACACATGGAAATCCCACATGCAGAGTCATGATTAACATGTATAACATGTGAAGAAACTATATAAATTTATGTCGAATAACACTGACCCAATTCTATATTGCTTACGGTAATAAAAGTAACATATATTGAATTGGTATGTGGTATGATCAGTATATTTCTATATTTCACATTTAAAAGATTTTTTTTTATCATATCACAGATTTATCTCTAATTCAAACAATGAAATCTGAGCCGCAGAGTGCAGGGCCGTCTTGACCTTGTAGTAGCTGTCCCCCTCCTCGATGAGTTTGCTGAGTAAGATGATCATGATGTCGGGTTTGGAGGTGGCCATGGCCCATGTGGCTGGACCTGGGTAACACAGGAAGGAGCAGATGAAAAGAAAAAAAAAAAGGAAAAAAAAGAGAAAAACACACAATGAGAAAGACACAGTTATATGCAGAAGAGGAGAAAGGAAGGAGCGACTGGGAGTCACACTACACACGACAATAATAACAGGGATGAGGACAACAGTCAAAATGGGGAATGGAGGAGAAAAGACAGGCAATCCACTGCAGAGAAAAGAAACCTTACAGAAACCTGCTCTGCCACCTGGAGAACACTGTGACCTTGCTATGGGACATCAGACCTGGGTCAAACAATATTTGCCAATAATTATGAGTGTTATTGTTATACTGCTGGGAGTCGAGTTTGCCTAATTGGAGTGCAGAAGGAGCACATTTTGAATTGTCCTCACATGGTTGGTTGAACTTAACTGATGCGATCACCTGCAAATACGTTTTGGCCCAGGCAAAACGCGGTCATGTCCATCTATTGGGACACATTTTCTGTCTTGTCAAGAGGTGCAAGTGTACAGTAATTCGTTGTGCTACTGACTGATTCAGGGATGTAATCGGGAGCAGCAGAAAAGCAGGAAAAGCGCCCCAATAAATACAAATGGGAGTCGTTGTTTTTTAAACAAAGAAAAGACGACACTTCATCCCTGCAGACTGTTTGATGACTGAAAAATCAAACACAATCCCTTGAAACTGACGTGTCTTTTCTGTATCTGCGCAACAGCAATCCTTGACACACGTACACACACCACGGAGATGAAAAAGGAGGGGATCTTGCACAAGGAGACACAGGGCAGGTACAATAAACAAAAAAGGCAAGCAGGAGGGATATAACAGCTCTGCAGGCGCTAGCTGTCCTCTGAGCTGGTGGGTGGTGATTGTGGTGGTGGTGGTGAGGGTAGGAATGCTGCTGACTGGCCTAGCTGACACTGAGGTAAACGTCTGGGAGATGAACGATGCAGTACAGTGGTTTATCACCTCAGTCTGTGGTGGCGGTGGTTACAGAGGAATTACAAAGACATGCATTTTCCGCTAAATCACTACCACGCAAAGTGTTACTGAGGGCTTCCGTCATGCATCTGTGGAATGGAAGGTCAACACCTCGATACAACGTCACAGGCTGGAGGCCGGGCATGCTGTCATTGACCACTTGAGCGTTAGCATCTACCTCTAGGCAATCCCGACTGCGTCACTGTCAGTGCTAATACCTTTGCATGTTATTATTTGTCAGTTTGAGAAGGTTTTGGTAGCTAAGCTCGCCTGCCGACACTTAGGACGACACAGACAACACAGAGAGAGGAGATAGAGCTGTCAAAATGCCTGGTGGGGTGAGAAGTCGACAGCCTTGGCTTTACCTCGGGGCCGACTGGGCAGCGTCTGACATCCTGGGACCGGAGAGAGAGGCGGGTGGGGGGGTATTGGGTGAGGGAGGGAAAGGAGGAA
>JAVQJF010077543.1:0-29309 GCA_036023855.1 Gadopsis marmoratus | reverse complement strand
TCGTATTCTTTTATTCTTTTATTTATTTCTCTTTATATTTCCACATTTATTGTCGTATTCTTTTATTCTTTTATTTACATATTTATTCTTTATTGTGGCACTCCTATCATTCCATATTTATGCACCAATTCACCACAGCAAATTCCTTGCATGCCTGACAACCGTCTCTGATAGGCTCTTTCTTAGAAACGGGGCGGGACAATGCGATAGCAATAACCCAATAGTGTTTGAGCTCACCGCCTGACACCAAAAAGTAAACAGACTTGCTTCGATCTGTCAAAAAATCAGGCGACTGTGCTAGCGACTTACCCCACAAAGGATTTGGTGTCACTGTGATGAAACAGTCGATGTAAAACGGTTTGTTTTTGAGAAACACGGATATGCTTTTGTGCAGTCGTTTTGTTTCAGTTTAGTTTAGCGTTTTTATTGTGCGTTACAGCAGGCTAACTATGTGTTAGCTTGCTAGCTGATGTTCTTCACCGTCTAAACTAACGTAACGTTAGCTGGCGGCTTAGCAGCGTAGTGGCAGCTAGCTAGCAGTAAGTCGACGGTAGGGCGCGTGTATGTAACTATATACGTCTTTCTAGTGTCTCTGTAGATTAAGCTCTTGCGTGAATCGCGTTGTAAAACGTGTCGAACGTCTGTAACGTTATATTGACTGACGTGACATTTCCAGCAACCGCAACCCCCGTTGTTTAGCCGCTAGCTGCCCAGCCGGTTTCTCCTCTTCCTGCATATTTCTCTGCGTGCCGACATCAGGTGTGGCTTTAACTTCTAACAAACATGTGAAGAGGTACCACTGGAGTGATGTTGGCACTGGGCAGATGAACGCGATGAAGCCTGAACACCAGTGCGCTGCCATGGCTGAGAACGGAGAGCGTAGTCCAGCGGGAGGAGGCGCTGGCTCGTCAGGCCGCCTGGGCCGGAAGACCTACAGGAGTTCTGCCCATTTTCGCAGCCTGCTGGACGGCCTGCTGGCTCTCAGGCAAAGCGGCATCCTGTTCGATGTGGTGCTGCTGGTGGAGGGTCGACCCATCCAAGCCCATCGTATACTTCTGGCAGCCTCCTGCGATTATTTTAGGTAAACCTCGCAGCAGGTGTCCTTTGTTGCTTTACTTCAATGTTCCTTTAGTTTCTTTATTTGTGTGACGACAGTTCACACGCGTGCAGATACCAAGACTTAAAAACAAGTACACAAATAGAGCAGTAGTCATATGCTTACTTACTGAATGTATCCCCTCCAGTCAAGCAGTTTCAAGCAACTTGTTATATATATTTCTTTACCTGTCTCCATTTACACACACAATAGAACGTTGCACCCAGTGAATGCAGGTGTCTGTAGACTCGGTGTGTCACAAGACACAGCCGAGCCGAGGCTTGGCGCAGTGTCCAGTTCAAGCAAGATTTCTCTTCCCTTACACCGTCCACTGCAGCTTATCGACATTGTCATATGATCAGCAGTGGTGTGCTGAGTCATTTTTAGATTTGCTTTGTAGTTTCGCTTTCTTTTGTTTTGCTTTCTTTCTGTCTACTTCGCCCATCGTGACCCAGAGAAACCTGTTTTCGTGGAGCGGGGTCACAGGTGCAATCACCAATGTCTGTGCTCAGCCAGCAACATACGTGAAATAAAGTTTATTATTATTATTATTATTATTATTATTATTATTATTATTGAAGTCAAACAATACAGGAGTCAGAATATCACTATGTACTTTACGTATATTGGTTTGAAGCTTACTGTGCAGGGGTGGAGCCCCATTGTTGGTAGGTACCCCTGTAATCCCATTAGAATGCTAAAAGTAGGTTAAGATAGGGCACTAACATTCCTTTACAGGTTAGCTTTTACTCTATATACTACATGCTTTGTGCCAGCAGCTGAAGGGAATGACAACTAAGTCTGAGTACGTTCAACAAAGATTTGGTTGAAATCACATTACGGTTTTTGTGAAGGGTAGAAATTTCAGCATCAGGGAGCGTAAGAACTGCTTTTCTCACATTTCAGGGTGTTTCTCGGCATATTGTGAACCTTTCCTATTGGAATTTTGTCTTTGTTGTATAGTTCATAGTAGAAAATGACCCGCAGGGAAAGAGAAGTGGATATTGTGCAGCAAAAGCACCTGACAGAATTCAAACTGGGGTCATTGTGGTTACGTGGTATGCATCTCATCGTCACTGCGCCACCAGGTACCCCCAGCATAATCCGTTTATCAATGTTTCACTGCTCTCCACTAGGGGAATGTTCGCCGGAGGCCTTCGGGAGACACAGCAAAAGGAGATCCCAATTCATGGAGTATCTTACATGGCCATGAAAAAATTACTTGACTACATCTACACTTCAGAGATTGAGTTAGACCTGGATTGTGTGCAGGAAGTCCTCATAGCTGCCACACTAGTACAGGTAAGCTCCTTGTTGTTCTTTTGCTAGACCACGTTGTTCTTTTTGTTGTTGTTGTTGTTGTTTTTCCGGCTAATCTGTGTGTCCTTTTGTGTTTTAAAGCTTGAGATTGTCATCAGCTTTTGCTGTGATTTCCTTTTCAACTGGCTGGACGAGAGCAACATTTTAGAGGTGCATAATCTAGCTGATCTCTACGGACTGCAGCAGCTTAATGCCAGGGTCCATTCCTACATCCTCAGGAACATCCAGACTTTGTCTCGAACCGACGTGTACCGGCAACTCCCCCAAGATGAAGTCTTCCGAGCGCTGAGCAGTGACGACCTCCAGGTGAACAGTGAAAACGAGGTGTACGAGGCGGCTCTTCACTATCACTACAGTCCCGTGCAGGTGGAAACTGACCAGGTGTACTTGCAGGTCAGTCAGAAGGTGTGTCTGCATTTTGTACTCTTCTCTCCTGCCCCATCAGATACACACTATATACTGAGCAATAAGAGGAATCACCTTTATTAATTCTATGCCTGCTTAGGTTTGCACACACTTTGTCGAAGCTTTATCTACCTGAAAATGCAATCAACTCCTTTTTTTATCTTTCTGACCCAAAGGACAATCTCAAGATGCTCGATGCTGTGCGTTTCTGCCTTATTGAGAAACAAGTGTTGCAGAGGCTGTATGGCAGACTGGACCAGTGTCCGCTGAAGGATTCTGTGTCAGCCGCCCTGCGCTACCATGAGAAGGAGATCTGGCAGCCCGTCCTGCAGAGTCCTCTCACCCAGCCGCGGTCCACTTTCCGCTGTATATTGGGTTTCGGGGGGATGTTCACCTCCAGCTCCCTCACAGAGAGCGAGCATTTGTTTCAGGTGTTCCACCCGAGCTGGGGGATGTGGAGGACTCTCACTGCAGCTCATGCCCCCCGAATGTCCAACCAGGGCGTCGCTGTGCTCAACAACTTTGTTTATCTTATTGGAGGAGACAAGAACACCAGTGGATTTCGTGCAGAGACACGCTGCTGGAGGTGAGATCCCATTTATTGGGTTTAAAAGAGTGAAAATCTGAACTGTTAAACTGTTTTCAAATTGTTTTCAATTTAGGACTGTTGATTTTTTTTTTTTTCCTATTCGTCGTTTAATGTGTATTAGAGCTGAGATTAGTCAAATAATCGATTAGTTGATCAAATCTGCAACTATTCTGATAATAGAATAATCCTTTGTGTAATTTTTCAAGCAAAAATGCAGAAACCTAGCTGCTTCCAGCATCTCAAATGTTAGGAGTTGGTGTATTTTACTTTGCCTTTACATGATAGTGAACTAAATATCTTTGGGTTTTGTGCCAGTTTTGTTACCATGGCAGTGTTTCACAGATCTGATTTGATCCGTACTGTGAACGCACATTTGTTTACTGCTGATCGAATTTAGAAAGTCATAGTTTTTTTCAAAACTTTCCCCAGATACGACCCTCGTCACAACAGCTGGTGCTCCATCCAGCCTCTGCAGCAGCAGCATGCTGACCACTGTGTTTGTGTGCTGGGTGGCCATATTTATGCCACTGGCGGACGGGACTACTGCAATGAACTGGACTCAGTGGAGCGCTACGACCCACACACCAACATGTGGGAATTTGTATCACCCCTAAAGAGAGAGGTGCGGGAATAGAGAGTTAAAAGATGAAAGCAATGTAATACTGCTACTATCCACATGATGGGGCTACATACTCCCCTGTGTATTGTTTATGGGGGAATTCCTGTGAAATACCAGGTATTCCCCCCTTTTTGGATTTCCATTAATACTATAACCTTCTCTCCAGGTCTACGCCCATGCTGGAGCGGTGTTGGATGGGAAGATGTATATAACGTGTGGGCGCAGAGGAATGGCATACCTCAGGGAGACCTACTGTTTTAACCCTGTGGCCAATCATTGGACAGCGTGCGCAGAGGGTCCAGTGGAGCGGGCGTGGCACGGCATGGCTGCTGTCAATGGGCGCGTTTATGTTATTGGTGGAAGCAATGATGAGCGTGGATATCGGCGTGATGTCCTGAAGGTACAATGTCATCAGTGGTGGTTATTGTTGCACACTGAAGACATTGTTAACATTAGTCTCAGTCTTTCATACTGTTAAAAATGTTGCCTGATGTACTCCAGTTTTTCTCTCTTCTTTCACGTTTTGTTTTCATTGTTTTACACACAAGAGGCATTATGACAATATTTTCCTTGTTTTTTGTTCTTGAACACTTTTATTGTCTCTAGATGTCCCAACTTTGTTTTTAATTATTTTAGATTGTCAAACACTCAAATTATTTTGAGTGTTTGACACTCTGTTGAAGGCATTTGTGAGCTATAAAGCCAGTGGTTTAGACTTACTGAATTCATTAGAAACCAGAGCGGTGCGTTTGACAGACGTTCTTACTTTCATGAAATAGAAAGTAATTCATTTCCCCCCCTTTTTATTATTTTTTTAGGTGGGATGCTTTGACCCCGAAGCCAACTCTTGGTCTTTAATGACCCCCCTCCCCGCTGGACACGGAGAACCCGGCATAGCTGTGCTGGACAGTCGCATCTACGTCCTGGGAGGGCGCTCTCACGACAAAGGCAACAGGATGAAATACGTGCACGTGTACAACACGGACGCAGATGAGTGGGAGAATGAGACAGAGTTCAAGGAGCGTGTCTCTGGCCTGGCGGCCTGTGTCGTGCTCATGCCCCCTGCTGTGATCGCACATGCCAGGAGCTGGGAGCAGCGCACCAAGTCTTCGTGGGAAGACTTGGACGTCGACAACTCAGAGGGCTCTAGTGAGGATTGAAGCAGCCATGTTGTTCTGATTGCGAGCTGTGGAGGACGCCATGCACTTTTCTTACGCAGCATGTTGAATTTTAAGTATCTTGTGGTAGTGCTTATGGCAGCATCGTGTCCATCTTGCACGTTGACCACTCTGAGTGCCTCTGAACCAAAGTGTTATTCGGGACCTTTGCACACTTTTTCTTCCTTCTTCAAAGATCTTAGATATTTGCTCTTCGTCCACGTCCCCCTGCCTCCTCAAATGCTAATGCTGCTGTTTGTCTCTGAGCCCTCATTGTTTCCTGTCACTGCAGCTGTCTCTGCATTGCTTATCATAGAGAGAACCTCTTGTTTCCTCAAGTGAAAGAAAGCAGTGAAGACTATTGGCTATGCAATAACATGGTAATATGGAGTATTATTAGTCTCAGCTGCCTAGGTTTGCTCTTTTAAGAATCTTTTGACACAGTATGTTCTGAAATTGGGTTTAGACTTCAGAGATTTACAGGCAGCTGTTACATTTTGTAATGCTACCCCTTAGTCAGCTAAATTGTTAATTTCTGACAATTACAGACCGTTGTTGTTTTTTTAATAATAATTCTCCACCCTAGCAGCTACTGGTTATTGCCAGGAACTACAATAGAGCTATTTTCACATCTAAACTACTGAGTAACCATTAAGGTGTTACATTTCTAACATTGTGCCTTGTTTTTTTGGTTCTATCCTGAACCTGTGTTGTGAACTGTATTTCTATGTTTCAGTGTATTCTCTGGATGGAGATCAGCCATAAGTATTGTGCCTCTGATATCACAATTTGTTCTAAAAAAACAAAAACATTGTTGAACTGATTTGTGTTTGTACCCGAACGATGAGGCGCCAGGTGCTCCAGGTTGTCGACCTCAGCTCATATCTGTAAATAATTTAAGAACATCCTGTCTTGATACGCGTGTGATGAAAACCAAACCACTGTTGTCATTTGTCACGGTGTACAATGTTTTTCCATGACTCAATCCAAAGAGCATAATGAAGAGTGGTTTTCAAAGTACTTCTAACCGCCGAGTCGAGCTTTGCTTCATGCTTCTGCTTGTTGCCTCAGTTCACTGTTATGCTGTTTATTTCAGGCATTTAAGGAGTGTAATGACACCCACTCCATTATGTATCCTTTATTTCTCTGTCACTGGAAAACTCCAGGAACAAGTCGGGTTTAAAATGGACTTTTCTTTTTCATATAATGATTTATGTCCTAAGAAGAAAAAAAAAATGCAATGTACTAGAACACACTGTCACATAAGATATGCAAATATAGTATCCTATTCATGAGATAGATGGATAGTAATGTGTCAGTATTGTCATGTGTGCATGTTGAGATCAACGGCTGTAGCTACCATTGAGGACACCAAAGTCATGTCCTCTGTATTTTTTCTGGAAACGTGAGGGTTTTACCAACCATGGTGGAGTTATATTGTACAACTAAAAAGTAACACTTTTTATTTAGGCTGTTTCTAGTAATTATAGGCCTGGTGTATTTCATATATTGACTACTTTTAGTTCAGCAAAATGATCAAATTATACTGCATTTCTCCCATCAGCATTTTATACCTGGCAGCATAGAGTGTGCTTTGAAACACCATGTTGGGAAATAAAATGGTTAAGGCTTTATTTTTCAGGTGTATAACGGTTTCCTGGAATCTAGTGCTAACTACAGGGGAAATTGAGACAAAGTTCTGAGAGTTTTGTTTGTTGTGTTGATTTGCACCATTTATGTGAAAGTTGTAGGAAATATAATTAAGACAGCTAATCAAATAAATCAAATAAGTAAAATGACACGACTCTTGACCTCAGTGTAAATCCTTGCTATGGCCCTAGTTGGCGTTTAGAACTGTGTTCAGTCTATGAAAGTTCACCATATTGTGTAATTCAACACAGTTTAATAAACGCAGTAGAAATCTCCGGTGATGAACGTCTTCCTGGTTTGAACTGTCGGTGGTGGTTGCTGCCTCTGCCCCTTTATTCCGCCCAGTCTCTCCTAGTTCCTCTCCATTTGGCCCTACACTCCATCAGCTTTATGAAGGCTGACTGCTGCTTTCCTCTCCGAGGCTGTTTCATCTACATCTGTTACCCCCCGCCGGCCCTAAATGAGTGCCCCCCACCCCCCCTCCTGTTTCACACTATCCTGGCAGTTGTCTGGTGGGATCTGCTGACACCAGCACTAGAGCACTGGACCAGGATCAACAATCTGCTGCGTTTATGCGTCACTCTTTTCATTCTAAAGCTATAGGACCACCTGGGGAATACTTATATGTCATGCACTTAACCACATCAGCGGCCTTTGCAGGCATCTGAGTGCAGGTCAATCTGGTGCTCTTTGCTGGACCGTTATCGCAGCAATTAAAAGGCCCAAATTACCCATTGATGTAGAGCTATGCAGATTAAACCCAGTGGAGTTGTGGATGTGTGTGTCGAGGGAATTTTACTAAGTGCTCACTTTCATTCTTTTTTCTCCTGCTGTGTGGCAAAGGAGGAGGTCCTCAGGCAGCTCGTCTGGCGATAAGTCAATAGACAACAAAGGAAGTGACCTGCTGATGGAGAGCTGGACTCAAGAGAGGCTCCCAATACTCCTGGACATCTGTAGAGCAGGCTGACTGCTGCGCCCACTGACCCTGTGACATACAGTAGCTTTGTCTTTTTAAATTACACACACGTCATTTCACTATTGTGTTGACAGAAGGAGCTGTCGGTATTGATAATTGATATCCTTTTTGAATTCAAGAAGAATGTATTTAGATGGATGATATTTATGGGGAGACCTGAATGGACTTTTCTCACCTTATTTGTTACCAAGTATTTAAAGGGCAAGATCCAAACTTTGTTCTAAGTTATATTGTGAGCTATACCATTACATCAGGCACAGTGACAATAGCTTGCTGAAAACTCTTGCCAAAATCACCTAAATATTCCTGCGACATCGCTGACTTTAAGCCATGTATGTGAACACAGATTAGATACATAAAGGATCATGTGTGATCCCAAAACAACATCCTGAAGCAAAAGCTCTTCACTGTCGAAATAAAGGGTTTTATTTTTCCAGTTCCTTCCAGTGTGATTTCATCTTATTCTGGGTTCAGACAGCTGACTGTATCTGGGAGACATAATCTCACAATATCTCAGAATTTGAACTTCACCACACTGACCTTCTGCAGCACATATTCCTGTAAAGATCCCTCTTTTCTTATCCTCATTAAAATGAACTGTGTGCAGCATACAGCTGGGGAAGTCTGAGGGTGGACAGAAGCCTCCAAGATAATGAATCGCACTGAATAAAATCCACACCACCCCAGAGTTGTGGCCTCCCCCCCCCCCCCCTGGACTTTACAATAGTCATTAGAGGCTCATATCCACCCAGGGTGTAGGCGATGGGCCCTGCCTGTGTTTTGAGGTTGTGAAAAGGAGCCAACAGCCCCCCATTTTCATGCTTTGTAAGGCTCATTGAGATGGAGAACAAGTCGTGCAATGCTTTATGATGCCAGTGGGTAAACCTCAGCAGGTGAGCCGAAGTCACGGTAATACAATGTCTCTAGTGCATGCTGGGCCTGTCGAAACTACAGAGCGGCCCTCATTAGATCAACAAAGAGGAAATACAAACAAACACCACCAAAGGATGTGCTGCTTATCAGAACATGCAGATGTGCACCCGCAAACAATGACACTTTTACAGTACACTCATTGATGCCATAAAGATTACCTGGAAATGAAAATTATAGAGAGACAATTGCAACTTCATGGCTAGTACAACCAGTGGCAGATATAAAGGCCTGGGCAGGAATGGGAGGGATGTAATGATGTAATAACCAACTGGGAGACAAGTATCACATTTTATTTGAGCACGAGTTAGTATTCTTCACACTATTCATGGATGTTTAAATAAATGTTGTTATTACAGTGTCTTCTAGTTTGTTCCGAATGTTCTAGCTTTATTTAGGTAATAGAAAAAGTAAGAAATAAAATAGAAAGCTTTAACATGTGTCATAAACATGTTTCCACAAGCAAGACATCAAATCAGGTTAGTTTTAGGTTTTTATTTTCAGCTCACATCACAATTTTTAAGATGGACACATTGCACACTTATGTTTTATTCTTTCTTCTTTTATCTTTACAAAAATAATATATACACTTGGAGATGAGAAGAAATAAAAAATAAATAGACAATTCAAACATTAAAACAACCAATCGGCATGGAGCTGCAGTTTCAGTCGGCAAATCTGGAGTCTGAAGTCTGCCAGTCTGACCAGAAGGCATCGGCGGGGGGCTCCTTACACTTCTTTTTATCTTTCAGTTTTTCTGTTGTTGTCGCAGGCCTCTGGCCCTCAGCCTTGTCTGGGCATGCACTCTCGTAGCTGTGAGCTCTGGATCAACTGCAGCATCGCTAAAGTCACTCTCAGTCAGTTAACATTGAAGATCCCTTCACCAGCAGGAATAAGAGAACAGTGGGTACTGGCTCCACTCAGCCACGTTGCCGTGGTGATAGCTGTGGTGCACAGCTTGCGTGGTGTAGTCAGCGGTCAGGTGGTGAGGAGGGGGATACTGGGCGGGGCCGGGGCCGCTCCATTGGCCCAGGGGCTGCTCGGCACCATATGGGCTGTAGATGTGGTGGCCGATCACCCCCGGCTTGCCGGCCTGGGCCATGGTCATGTTGAGGACCCCGGTGTAGTCCTGGGGGCCGCAAGGGGAAGGTCCAGTCTCATGTATACGGTGCTTTGAAGAGTCATGATCGGGGACGGTGGCGACATCGGGGACCCTGGACTCAAAGCTGCCGCGTCCTGATCCACTGTTGCTGCTGCCGATGCTGGAGGAGGGAGAGGGAGACTTTCCATACTCGTGGAACCTGAAAAGTAAAAGAAAGGTGGTCAGCGTTGGGTTTATCACAATCTCATTATGCTCTTAGTTGTTGCGTAAATTCACCAGTATTCACCTGTACGGCTGGTAGGAGGCTGGAGCAGGAACAAGCTGCTCCGTGTTGTACATGTCCCTGGGGTCTGATCCAGCGGGAGACTCGGTCCTCACACTGGGCTCCCTCTCAGCAGCCCACGGGGAGTAACGCTCCTCTTTGACGGCATCGCCCTCTTTCATTTTGGGCAGCTCTCCTTCCTCTCCGTCATAACCCTCATATGATGACTGGCAGAAATCTGAGAAGACATAAATCATTAGATCAACTTACAGGTAGAGGACAAAAAAGGAAAAAAAGGAAGAGAGTCTTAAAATGGTACCTGATGGACTGTCCTCCTCAGATTCCCTGTTCAAACTGTCTGACATCTTGGCTTGTTTCTCAAGGCAGGCTGGGCTCTTGGTTGCACGCCTGCAGAGGAACATCAGATTGGAACAGTACTACATACATTACTTTCAATACAATCTACTGCAAAATAAATCTGTAAATGAGACCCCATTATTCAAATAAAGCAACTGAACTGGGGGGTTTCTACCACCTGTATGTGACTACTGTGTTACCCACCTTTTTTTAGTAGTGCCTTCATCCCGGAAACCTTTTGCAAACGGGTTGTGATCGATCTTCAGCTTTGTAATCTGCAGGTGGGGAAATTAGATCAGTTAAAACCTCAAAAAGGTGTGATGTCCTACCAGATGCATTGGCTTGCAGTGACAGGATGCAACCTTGGTGTTCTGGTAGGCTGTGACTGCTGTGAAGGAAGTCTCAGGGAAGGTGAAGGTCTGGAAAACACTCCAGCGGACGCTGAACAGGTCGTCTGCCTGGACGATGTGGAAGCGCGGGTGGTAGCGGTGCATGGAGTGCAAAATGATCTGCAGATAGGAGCAGCATGATTAAATCAGGGCACTTCTGTTTTTAAGCACTTTGAGCTCCAAGAATCCACTTTATCGCTGCTAAAGCATCCAGTCTGTAAGCTGCCCGTTCGTCCCCCAAGGACTTCAGTTATCTAACACCGTTCTAAAAGGTAGTGCAGAAATCATTTGTGAGTACAGAGTTGTTGTTAAGCGCCCCATTTTGAGTGCTCTTTCTTACATGGCCGTGCTGGTCGAGCGTATTGTTGGTGAGCTTGAGCTTGAGGAAAGAGACGGACTGCTTCATCCAGTGGCTCCCCGGGGCCGGAGAGTCGGGGTGAAGGTAGGTCCTGCAGGGAGGCTGGGGCTCCGCTTTTCCTGCCACCTCCCATTTCTCTTTATTCCACTGCAGGGAGGAGACATATAGTTAGTCCGTCTGTCACAGAGGAAGGTGATTTACAGAGGGCACTACGACTTCCTCCCTTCCCCACAGTGTGAGAGGAGCGACTGTTGGCCAGTACCACCCACAGAGATAGGGGGTAGTACAGTGGGCTCCCAGCAGGGGATAGAAAAACAGGAAGAGATAGCACCCCTTTGATGTACAATGTCAGGAGAGGGGAGGGGAGGGGAGGGTGTTGATAAACATGGGATGACTTGCCCGGAGATACTGGTGACCACTGAGGGATATTTACAGCCAAGCCCATGGCTGTGATCCCTTTTTAGTTGTTGGAAGTCTCTCCTAAAATTGGCATCAAGATGAGGCTCAGCCATAAGTGAAGGAAGCATAACTGCTGTCTTACCTTATACCTGAAACCATCCTCAGGGACCATGTCAACCAGTAAGATGTACTTGGCACATGGAATAAGTCCGGAAAGATTCACTTTACAATATGGAAACATCCTCCTGGAAAACAAAGGAGGGAACACGTGAGAGGGCAAGAAAAATGAGCAAACGCAGCAGCGGAGGATGCTACTGTCCAAACATTTCGCATTAAATGTTATTTTGCTGCCGTCTTACCTGCCCGGTTTGGTGATGATCATCTCTGTCCCTATTCCACAGAAGGTCTTCCAGAGTTCAGGGTCCTCCAGAGTCATTCTGATGTTGCCCTGAAGATAGGCGTCAGGGCCAGCAGCCATGGAGGAGGGAGGAGGGCCACTGAAGTTGGGCTTCAAGTCTAAAAGTAAAATAGATTCATCACAGCCGTGCTCCAGTAAAAATGACTGGAGTCATGATCAGGCAAGGTACGCTTAGGTGGTGACAAAACAACTACAGACAAAACTGTCTGAGAAAGCCCGGCGTAAATCCAGTGAAAGTCCGCCAACACTCACCTCTGATGGACTGCATTCTTCAGGTTCAGCAGTGGCACAGCTTGAAAGGGTTCATGCACTGAGGGCCAATAAGCAATCCAAGTATCTGTGATATCCAAGTGTTTTTTCAGCTCTGCTCTCCTGCCTCATGTGTAAAAAGAAATGGGGAAAAAAAAACAAAAAAAGAAATCCAGCTGCAGAAATCCAGCTGCTCAGGCAGTCAGAAGGTTAGTCAGTCTTGTTGCAGCAGAAATTTCAGAGCTCTTGAGTCCTGCAGGAAGGGGTGACCATGACTTTTAAGGGGAGCCACAGTGAGGGTGGGGTCAAGAGAGCCATTCCCAGGCTTTGAAGTGGCACAATGATGAGTCAGTGCCCCGCTGTGATTGGAGGGTCCTGGAAATCAAAGAGACTTAACAGAGCCTTGATACCGTCCCCACAGGAAGGGGGATGGAGGAAATGCGTCTTTATTAACTGCTAAGAGACTTTAAAACAAATATGGATGGACTTGCCTGCTGCAGATCAGGACTCACAGCGGCACCAGAATCTGTGTAAATATCATTCACACAGGCATAAGCACACACCAAAATGGCATTTAGTGTGTTTGTGAAATGGGATTAATACCCAATAATACATCCAAGACAACTGAATGGAGGGAACATTTAGATAATAACACCGGAGGAGTCATTATTTTCTTTATGCTAGCAGCATCTCCAAGAGTTTCCTCGAAGCAGAACTATTATTATAACATTATTATTATTATTGCACATGTAATTTTGATCCGAAATTAGATAGAAATAAAAGATAGCTGATTTTTTCCTGGCATCAAATATGTGATCCCCTTTACAATTTTCTACATCCTCAGCTTTCTCCATCAGAGAAATTACGCAGTGGGAGGGAAACTGTGTAAACCCATAATGGTGTAATGACAACACGCACTCTTTCTGCAGGTAACGTTCACCTGGGGGCATCCTCTGAAGCCTGCAGGCCTGCAGACAATGGTGGTGTGTGTGTGTGTGTGTATTGGGGTGTCTAGACAGGCCCATGCTCTGATAGTTAATCTCATTAGGCTAGTTTCCCTTGAAGGAGCTGGTTTCTGCATGTGGAGAAAGCCCTGGGTATAGGCAGACTATTAACAGCCAGTTAGCACCACAAGCCCAAGTCAGCCTTGAATGGGACAGGAGGGGTCTGACAATAAAGACCTGCCACAACAACCCGTCCGTCCTCCCACCATCCACATCCAGGCAAAATCCAGGGGTGTCATTCATAGGCCTGTCTCTGCCTGCGTCTTAGCGCGTTACCTCGGGCAAAACAAATGCTAAACTCCACAGGCATTAGCATAGAGGAACCTGTTTCCACTGACATGAATTGAGCGGACCTTCACATCTCATTCAACCTCTTATCTAGCACGGGCACCCAACTTCCACTTCCATTCCTCATTGTATTCTCGTGTCTGCACGCTGCATACAGTGCCTTCTGTGAGCTCGCCTCACTGACACCCATGCACAAAGGATTCGCTTTCTTTTGCTTGCTGTTGTGTAACTGTATGGGTAACAGGTTGGACATCAAACCCATGTGCAATATGTGATCCAGACTTTTAAAAGCATAGAATGTGCGCAGCATAGAAATGGCCCCGCAGTTTTAAAGGTAGCATGGCACTCTGCAGTTAAGTGTGTATACAGAAATGTTCACTGCTAGAAAGTCTTCCCTGTGAAAATATTGATTAGCCTTTTCAAGGCTCCTGTGCGGGGTCGATGCAGCATAAAAAAGGATAACATTCAGCTTGTAACGATGCACTTAAAGGTGCTTGTGTTAAATGCCCTGATGCAGGACTCTCCCAACAACCCACCCCCCACCCCCCTTTTGGAACCTGGTGGCCCAACATTGGCCTTGAGGAAGTGCAATGTGATTCTATCCTCCTTATGTGAAAACCAACTGTTGTCGAGGAGTTATTAATCACAGGTTCAGTGTGGCTCTCCTCACTTTGCGCTCAGCCAGCTCCTTTGGGCCTGCGTGGGGATCCCCTTAAGCTATTTCACTGGGGGCAGAGAGGTCACGCAGCTCTTTGACTGTTCAGGAGTGTTGCGTAACACGCTGCGAGAAATTTTGATGAGAGATTGTCTGCAGATCACTTCAGTGACAGTGACAGTCTGCCAGCACCGCTCAGAGCTGAGGTGCACATTTCAGCAGCAGCGGCACCAAACCCATTACGCACTGGATCTATAGGTGACAGGTGTGACTGGCAAAGGCCTCAGTACATGGCCTGGGGAGGCATGACAGGCAGCTCTGCCTTATGTAACAGCCAGCCTGGGAGCGTTTTGGACTGCATGACACGTCAGGGATGTCATCTGGAGACGATTGATCGGGACTGCCGACCAAGAACATTTTGTTGAAGACCCTAAATGCGCTGTATGAACGTAGCCCCTTCTTGACAAGAGTAAATAAAGAGGGATGACAGGGGGAATCTGATCCTAGATATTTTCACAGCTCCTGTTCAAACTGAACCCCCATATCTCAGGCCTGACTCCACTGTGGCTTTCCTCCCAGCGTCTGCTCCTGGATCACCTTTGGCAGTGATGTTTGGCCATTTGCTTTAACTGCACAGATCCCCCTGTGCTCCACAGTTAACAGCTGCCAATATACAGCCAGGGCCCAGGGAGCAGACGGCTCTCTAGCAGCCCAATAAAGAGCCCCTGGAGTGGACCGACGAGAAATCTCACACCTTTCGCTCACATTAGCCATGCAGCATGCCCTTTTGATGCTTAATTGGCCACTTTGAGGGGTTTGCAGAGATAGCAACCCCATGGCTGGAAACAACATGTCACATGAGGCTGAACAATCTCACATGGCAGGAGAAATGCCTTCTCCTGACAACAGGTCGATAATTAGACTTTGCTTTGAGATGCCGCGGTGTGATTAGAGAGGAATCACATCATCATGTCCATTCCTTCATCTAAAGGTCTGCATTCAAAGTACATGGCACCCAAGCATAAGCTGTATTTTCCTCAGATTTAATCAGGGTAATGCCAGTTCATCAATTTCCTTTATACCTTGCAGAGATTATAAAAACAGACCTCTGTGCTCTGGAAAAAATTTGAAATAAATCTGTTCCGATATCCTGTCTGCCATCCCCGTCCCAACTGCAGAGTGGCCGTGATCTCACATGCACCAACTAGGGGCTGGGCGGGCTCACATTTGGTCCACCACATAAGAAAACAAAAATAATCTAGTTTGCCTGGCAAAGGCGGCAAATGACAACTTCACAGCACTTTATAAGAAAGTCCTGGAAGTTGCTAATGAAGACTAATGACTTCCCTCGTGTCGGAGACTTCACACCAGAGTGTACAAGCCCTTTGACCACAAAGTCAATGTGTTCAGCGGGGTGGTCCGCCAGCCACAGGAGTCCACAGCGCCACTGGGTATTTATTTCAAAATGACTTAAAAGCAAGATAGATTACACAAATGACTACTTATTTCCCTGTAAGTCTTTTTGGGGGGGGAGTGTTTCCTCATAGGAGTCTCATTGACCTGACTCTCCTACAACAAAACCAGTTGGTTTTGAAATGAGCCTGCAGCATTTTATAATTGGCAGTTTTAAGAGGTGTTTTAGTCACAACAGAAAATAGTTTTTGAGTGTTTAATTAGCAACCAGGAGGAAATCAGGATCAAAACATTGTGTGCGTTACCGATTGATTAAATCATGTGTTTTCAGTCTCGCAGGCCACACACGCAATCTGAAGATAAACGTCACCATCACTGTTAAAAGGTCGTGTGGCCGTGGCTGGTGACAGAAATGACTGCAGTGTGTTTTAGTGAGTAACCATCACCTTCCTCCTTACAGAAGACTCGATGGACGTCTTCCTGGAAGCACGTGGATGTCCCAGCTCATAGATGATTCACCAGAGGATGACTTCATCGAAATGAATATAAAACAAAGTGAATGTTTCTACGAAACCTCTTCAGGTGGGTTTTTAGCCTTGTAATTTATTTTTAAGACAAAGTTGCTCCCTTTAAAACTCTACTTTGACAGGAAGTGAAGGTTCTGCATCTTAACTGGATGGTCTTTATACTCTTCTGTGGTGTGCGACAGTTGCCCCAGCATGCTTATGCCGTCTGTATCGTATTTATTGTTGTAACTGTTTTATGCTGCCCTCTTGGCCATGTCTCAGACACCTTTACCTGGTTAAATGAAGGAACATGAAATCAATTTAAAATGCAGATATACTTGACACAGGACTATTGTCACACTAAAACATTAGAGCAGTGAACAGAAGGTGAAATGCTCTGCTGAAACTATGACTGAAAACTTGACAGTTATGTTCCTGCTCCAGATTAAGCCTAGAATGTATTCGTTTAATCACGTTGTGTGGCCATTTTCCTGTTACTCTATTGTTTTGCTCCTTCTATGCTCCAAACATGAACCACAGTATTATGAATGCCCGTAGTGTATGAAAAACCTAATGAAGAATGATGCACTGTATAAATGCATATACATATTGTAGGACGCTGGTACTTTAGCTTGTGTTATTATATAATAACATATCTAATTGTTGAGAATGTTGATCTCATCAGTATGCATTGCATGTCCATGGGTCTTATAAACCACAGTAACAGCCGTCATGGACGATGTTATACCAAAGTCGCCCCTGGTACCTTACTGTTTGTCTCAGGAAGCCCAGGGGGGTCCGAGCTCTCTGCCGACAGGTCGTACAGACTCTGATGCAAGGAGCCCTGCGGAGAACATTTTATGCAGACCTGGAAGATATTTTAAGTAGCACACAGAACAAATATGTGTTTCTCAAATATATTTTTGGTTTGACATCTATAATGCATTCAGTCCAGACACAGAACAGTTCCCCTCCAGCAGTCTGAGCCAGGGGGGCCGGACCGAGCCAGTCACCTCTTTAACCGTGGTACATTCCCAGAAGCTCAGCAGAACAATAGAAAACCCATCTTACACCAAAGAAATAAACTAAAATAACGAAATGAAATACAAAACTTTTTTTTCTATCAAGGGTGATAGTTTACAATTATTCATTTGTGTCCTTTTTAAAAATTATTTTTAGACAGCTTTCAAGAAACACAATCAGTAAATATCTTTCTTTTGTATAGAAAACAATCTGTAAAAAACATTCGTTGTCTTCCTCTGAGTTAAGCTAGGATTGTGACAAATTTACCAAAACGGTGTCAATGAAAAGGCATCTGTATTAGAAAGTCTTCCTCAGCATGCATTTCAATTTCACTGAAATCAGGGAAAATCCCGTGAAGCATCTTGCTAACGGTGAGTCGTTTCCTGAGTCGAGTGAAATTGAAGTGGCCATCACCTTAATGCTTATGCCATCACACGTGCACGTACTTATCCAGCTTAATACTCCACCCATTACAGCCAAACAGTTTGGAAAGATATTTGGATTATTACATGTACAAAAGCTAATTTATAATAACTGAAACCCCTTTCCGTATCATTCAGATCAGTGCTGGTGACAGGACGTCTTCCTGGTAAGAACGGTTCCTCTTAGCTACAAATGCACACAAAAGAAATAAAAAATGTATAGGACAAAATATTACAAGAAATACAGTGAGTACAAAAAAGAAAAAATAGCACAGCGTAGGTGCCAACTGAAAGAAAGGAAAAAAAAAAACACCCCAAATGTTAAGTGTAAACATTTCCAATCTGCTACAGGTTGTGAGGCTGTGAGGCCTGTTAGCGCCACAGATGAACCTCAAATTTCACCCTTCTGTTCATTGAAATATATCATGTGCCAATGCAACGCGTCTTGCAGATGAAATCCTCATGCCAAAGTAAATAATCAAAGTGGAGGACAGCAGGTACATGCTGCTGAGCATCACTCCAGGCACCTCAGATTGGCGGCTGGATGTCGGACGAGGTTTTAGCTGCAGCTTGGAGGTACAGTTAGCATAAAACATAAAAAAAAAAAATAATTTAAAAATAAAAGATGCATAAACGCGGGACTGGTTGGCTTTGAAGGGTAAAAGTCTTTCTTGCCAGATCCAGTGTGCAGTTGGTTGCAGGAGAGCTTGATAAGCTGTTGTGTGATATGCATAAATGGCACATTACAGACATGCTGTGAGGCCGAAGCCATTATCATCTGTCACTTGCTGACAAGCAGAGCAACACAGTGACAAGACAGGCGATGAGAATACAGCATTCTTTTGAGTTTTGGAGGGATTTTTAATTTTTTTTTTTAAATGCACGTGAGGGAACAATAGCATCAAGAAAGACAGCTGCAGTGACATGTACCATTCCTTTTTTTAAAAACAGGGGGACTGGGTTTGGCACAGTGAGGCCAAGTTGCAACAAAGGTCTGTTGAGTCTCAGCGTGCACACAAGGCCTTCGGAGGCTCAGATGTCCATGTAATCGTCCTCCTCCTCCTCCTCCTCCTCGTCCGACTCGCTCTCCAGAGACGACTCCTGGCTGGATGTCTCCTGCACCTCCAGCGCCGGCTGGCTCAGAGTGTCCTTTTTGACTGTGGCCGCAGACTGAGATGACAGGATGACGTTCTGTACAGGAGTAGACAGCAGGGGTCACACTTGAGCATGTACGGTTATGTCCATTTGCAAGGACACACATATTTAGAGGCAAGCTGCATACCTTTAGTCTTTGTTTGGTTTCCTCTGAGATGCTGCCTTTGGGGGAGAGAAGTGTGGGTGTTGGAGGCGTTACTGTGATTTCTGGCGGGAACTTGGTAACGGTGGAGGGGATGAAAAGCTTTGGCATGTTGGGTGGGACACGGGAGCGGATTCGGTTGGGGTCTGGAAGCTTTGACTGCTCATTGCTGGCATACGGCTGCTGGTCTGAGAGAGAAAAAAACAAGAGGACATTTTCTGACTGTTTGAACATGTTAAGGAAAGTGAAGCCACATTACATATTAGAATATCTTTAACTTAATCCACACATCCTGCTGTGACCTTTTCTGTCACTCCTCGGAGTCAAAGGTTCTGACCTGGGCAAGATTGTGCTGTGCTACATGTGGCAGTTTCTTCCTGGAACCAGCCTGCTGCTGACTCTTGTCCTTGGGATACAGTGGCCAGTTTCATCTGTTGACAAAGGTGCGACTCCTGCTGTCTGTACGAAAGTCCCTCTGGGGGCTCCTCCCGCTCGTCTGTGGGCAAAATCAGCACACCAGCAAAAACACATGTTAAAACTGTACCGTCAGAACCGGGCTCTCCACGTATCTGGCAGTTTTACAATATTTGCAAATCTTCCCAAAAACACAATTAATGATCTCATCGGAGCAACTTTATCTTCTTTAGCTTTCACGTGAATTAAATTGACAACATTGCAAGTTGAGTTTGATGTTCGGTTTTGTGTTGTTCGTCACACCTGATTATCGACACCCGGAGGCCTGGCTCCCAGTATTGTTGGCCCACACAAAACACTATTTCCACAACATCTGACTTCCTGAATGTGATGCATTTTCCTACCGAACCAAGATGTTGAGGCTATCATGCAAATGTGTCGATGGATACGACACAGCAGCTACTGAAAGAAAAAGCTGACTTTCTATTCAAGACATCAAGTACACTGTGACACAAGCACTGAATAAGGATCGACTGTTTCTAGGACACAGAGTAAAGGAGACATTATTTTCACATGAAAATAAAAACAGTTAGCAAATTTTGCCATTAATTTTCAGATAACTGATAAGTTTACTTACAGTTTTCCATTTGATGGGGATTTTAAAGGTCCCTTCATTAGACAGCTATCTGAGTACATGTGAGCTAATTGCAAATGTTCCCCCCTGCAGCTCAGCCAAACACAAATGAAAACAAAAATGATCCAATACTCTTCACTAAAATGCTTCTCCACTAATGTTGCCTAGGAAACCATTACATAATACATAGCGCTGCAGTGTTGCTTGATGCTAACCTGTGTGTGTGTGTGTGTGTGTGTGTGTGTGTGTGTGTGTGTGTGTGTGTGTGTGCATGCAAATATATCTGAAAACACCTTCAAAAAAGGTCATCCAACTTCAATAATCTGAGGAAATTTGAACAGATCCAAGTGCTGATATGCAGCTACTGGTTACAGACACTCCCAGTAAACTGGATGTATTGATCTAATCAATGTCCACAGATAAAAAAGGATGCCTGCAATTTCAGTCCAGTGCAGCCTGTTCTCTTCCATGTAACAAGTCCGTGTATTAAACAGCTGCTGTGTCAAGTTCATTACCTAAAAAATATCTGCAGATGTAAAAGAGGCAGCATTAAGCTAAGGTTTCAGAGCTTGCAGCATGACCGTCAGCTGCAAATGAACAGCAGAGCCATATACAACCGCTCCACTTACTGAGCACTTATCTGACAAAAAAAGACTTGAAAGCTGCCCCAACAACAAGAGGGTTGCCTTCAGTGTCTCCAAATGCTGTTTACTGCCCTCTAATGGCCTCAAATCATTAAAACATTCTAAATAATAATCACATTGAATAACTACAAAGGAGGAGTTCAATTATTAAGAAGAATACACTAAGAATACTACATATGTGAAAACGTATTTGTCCATTTCACGCAGTTTAGAATATGAGGGGAATTCAGGCTGAAGACACTGGCTGTAGGAATTGTATCTTTAGTTATTAAAAATTAGATAAATATCTTTAGATATTAAACATTAGAAAGACAGCAAATTCAATCTTCGCTATGAGTATCAGGGACGATTATGCCAAACCCCTCGAGAAGCTCATGTAGGCAGAAAAAGAGTCACAATCTGGAGGACACGGATTTCTAAACTGACTGACAAAAACCAAAAGGCAAAATATAACCAGGCCAAAGTCTGCTGTTATGTAACAGGTCTATGGAAGTTCACAAGCGCCCCCTGCTGGTCACTTTAATATATTTACAAACTGAACTGACAACTACACCAGCAGTATTACCAATTTCAACAAAACAACATTTCATCTCTAAACTCTTCCCAGCACCAGAAACAACAAACACACTAAACAACCAGATAGTGAAGCGATATGTTGGAGGCCACTGTACCTGTGTGTGGTAGGAAGGCCATGGCTGCAGCAGGGTGGCTAGCTGCTCTCCTGTGCTGCAGCTGATCGTGGAAGCCCGAGGCTTGAGGTCTGGACAACTTGCTCAGGGGCTCATATACTGATTTGGCTTGGCCGCCCTGGGTAGACAGCGGGTGGCAGGCGGTGTGGCTGAGCAGGACGGGCGTCGGCAGAGAGGCAGGGAAGAAGAGGTCTCGGTGCTCCTTGGTGTACTTGGGCGTGGTCGGGGCATCGCCTGCAGACTGTTGGAGGCAGAAGAAGAGCAGTGGTTGTGAGGAGGTGTGACTGACCTTGAGGATCCATCTGCAGTAAAAACCCTCATCTGCTCAGGTAGATTTCTGACAAGTGTACATCCTCTTCCCCAGAGACAGAATTTGGTCAGAGACTCCGTGCCAGAGAAACTGAGTGAGCCACAGTTGATACCACCGCACTTTTCAAACAACACACATCAGCAATATTAGTCTCGGCTCTTTCACATAAGTAATAAAATCCTTTACAGAGCTGCAGTGTCGTCCCCTGGGGGTTCAGAGGCTTACGTGTGTGCTGGACGCTGTGTTGGGTGCTGGCGAGGACCACGGCTCTACGCCACACTAGATCCCTCTGAGCCACTTTCCTGTGTCCTTTTGAGGGCCACTTATAAACACAAGAGCTGCACAAACAGCCTGTGACAACAGCCGCCCTGCTCCCACAGCCGCTGTCATGGCAACACAGAGGAGCACAGCTAAAAGAAATGAATACACCTTCTCTAGTTTTTGATTTAAAATGGATGAAAAGTTGGATAAAACCTAGCCATTATAAGACTGTAAATCCTGCGTCACATTTTAATAAGCTGAAGAAATAATGATTTTTAGATCCAGCGATGAGCTGCACAGAACTGAACTGCATTAATTATGCAGGTATGTTACTTCAGATTTCAGAAACCTTGAGGCAACGTTCAGGGCCACATTACACTACTGTCATGGCGAGCAGGCTTTGAAAGGTACAATATGTCAGCACAAAACAATTTGGCATGAACAGAGCTTTCATAGCATAGCTCTCAAGCTCTCTGCTGGGAGTTTGTAGTCAAATTGTGCTCTGAATCAGAGCTGCGTACGACGAAGCTCCCTACGGGATTCACACAGCAGAGCACAGGCAAACAGAGTAGCCTTCCAATAGCTTAGACAGCAACAGATCCTTCAGCTCAACACAAGAGTGACACAGCAGCTTCACGCAGGCACCAGCTCCGAAGCCAGCTTTGATGATTCATATCTCATGAAATAAACATCGCCATCAAAGACACCAAACAAGTCAGCTGGACCGCGTGCACTGGAAAAACACTACCTGAGAAAATTGCAGCACATAGCATGCGGTCGGTCTGTAGGCTCCTTCAGGGTCTGCTGTGTGGTAAGAGCAGGCTGATGGCAGCCAAGCTACGGAGGTGTTATTAGACAATAGTCACACACGTGTATCAGTAAATTTGAAGACGCAGAGAAAAATGCTTTACAAAGCAGCAAACCTGTAGAATTTATTTCTCTCCCACAAACACGACACAGCAGTCGCACCTTCTCAAATTCTTCACTGCAGGTGCACAAATCCTGCGCTGCGAGTGACAAATTAAGACGCTCACATTTTTGCTACAGTTGCTGCAGTGAATATGGTGCAAAACACATTCGCACACCCGTATAAAAAATGTAAAGTCATGAATAAAAATTGGCTGTTGCACAGCTGTAGCATATTTTTTTCCTTGGATATATTTCTACAACAATCACAAGTCAATAACTACAACTGCTTGAATCTGCTGCTACGAGTCTCAAATGCTGTTTTTCCACTGCCAAATGGCGAGTTCTGCTCGCGCTCACTTTTGCACCACATATCTCAGTGAAATGTGGTGCAAAAGGGTCCCACAACGTGAATTGAAAGATGGTTCTTTGCAATGATCGAGATTGGGATTTAAATCAGATTAGAGCAGCTGTAGATGCTGCGTACAGGTTCAGTCATCTGTCCAGCACAACAGATAGACCGACGGACCAAACATTTGAATTAAATTGCCTGCCCAAATGGGACCGAAGCAAATGTCCAGAGTCTTTATTAAGTAAAACCTCAACATTCCTCTGAGTATGCGGATATACAGAGGGTGAGACTGGAGCGTTTTAACGAATCACCTCCACAGAGTCTCTCCAAGAGCTACACCATCTCCCAACCAAACGGATTATGAAAATATCTCAGACATTAAGTGACAGTAACAAAGAGCACAGGTCATTTAGCCTCAACATGCTTTCCTCCTCGTGTGGCATCAAACAACACAGCTAGTGTTTCAGCTCGGCACTATACGGACAGATCTCGCTCTGCACTTGTGGGGGCTTGAAGGAATGTGTGAATATGGAAGAGGCAGGAAAGAATTCTTCATGTCCCCGAGCCGAGAACGCCAAGGTGCCTACTCACATTTCCCACTACATGAAAGTGCAACCAAATGCAAAGCACGACGTGAGCTGGTGGCACAGTAATTACCCACAAACAGCAGTGAGATTAGACTGCAGAACAAGCTTGAAGGCAGAAGCACCCTCTCTCATTAGCATTGTGGGGGGAAAAAAACAAAAACACCACATGCAGGCTAATTATCATAATATTTAACAATCACGCTATGTTTACCTGAGAATTAAATAGCAATCACGTTTATGGCTGGGACTGTGTCTGGTTAAGACTCCACGTATGAGATTTTAACTATTAGTCACTAATTAAACAACAAATTGTCAAACTGACATAAAACGAGTATTAAAATTTAGACAACTTTTGATTTGAATGAGTTTGAGTTTTAATGAGACTTAATTGATATTAATTTCACAAATGTATTTAATTGCCACTTATTTCTATTTAAGTGTAGTGACTGCAAAAAGGAATAGGTAGTTAAGTAGGTAGGTAGTTTAAGGTAAATGCATAACTGCATGGAAGTTGATTACAGTTTAACTCAAAATAAAGTAAGCCACCATCTGAGATGAAGTGCAGATTATGCATGTGCAGAGTATGCATTTAAAAAAATAAAAAAAACATAATCTGGAAAATGCCCAGCTGTTTCAGCCCCCCCCAAAAAAACAAAACAAAGGATGCCTCATCTGCACCATCATCTCTAGGTCGTGTGTTTATACGCGACAATTACACAAATGAATGCACAGACAAAACAAACAACGACAACAAAAAGAATCATGCAGAAAATAAGATGACAGGATCAGTGAACTAGGAAGACAAGAGATTTATTTTGCCCACAGCTACTTCTCATGAGCCTGAGGTTTGGGGGAATATCACCGTGACAACAGGATGTGGGCAGAGAGACCCTTGTTGACTGTGTGGGCAGGAGGAGGGATGTGAGGAAGGGGGAGTCACCGACACAGGACGAGGCAGAGCAACTAATAATTCGATGAGGAATATGAGAACTGAAGACAAAGCTGAGTTAATAGTTGGTTTACCACAAGGAAAACCCAATCGCTTTACTACAATTAGACACTTATTTAATGTATTTACTGTCACCTTGCCTTGTAAATCATATGCACGACGCCTGTGTAAATAAGCAACATGCATACCAGTGCTCAGTGAAACTAATGACAAGTTTGGCAACTACTGAGTGAGGCTGAAGGGACAACAGGGAGCATTCACACCACGCTTTCAGCTATATTTAGTACTGGCAGGAGCAGGATAGATAGAAGGACCAGGCAGCATCTGTAGTAAAATGTGCTAAAATGATAAGTAACTTGGTAATTCCCAGATTTATTCATCAGTTTAGCACATTTTACTACAGATGCTGTATGTTACATTCCCATATATAGCCTAACAACAACAACAACCGTCTATTCTTAAACATGCTGTTTTAAGCTACAAAGCAGACAAGTAAAATGAGCATTTAACCTACTTGGATTGACAGATGGGTGGCGTGTACAACATCAGGTCAACTCAGATACATCATTTTAGCTTTGCTGGTAAAGTACAAGTTTGCCATGCTGGTATGTCAGTTGAGTGCCATGATTAGGTTTCAAACAACATTTTAAGAGTAATATTCAAGCACTTTCAAGGTATCTAAACCAAAAATGTCCAGACACTCATAGCCTTTATCATCACATCTAAATTGTTAGTATAAATGGCAGGAGACACCAAACAAATGACAGCGGAATCATTTCATTCCAAATATTAATATGTTGTATAATGAGTGATTGTGTAGATGAAAACCCAGATTATGTTGAAATTCAAGCATTTTTCAAGCAGTATATTGGATTTCAAGCATTTTCCAACCTTGAAAACATGCCAGCTAAAATTAAGCATTGTTCCAAACTTTCAAGACTTTGTACGAACCCTGCATGATGGTTGCAGCTTACTAGAAATGTTTTGCCTAGTTAAACTGTTACCTGCTGCAAAAACCCAATGTTGTCGACATATTTTCTATTTCCATTAGCATAAAGGCTAAGTAGAACAGTGTTCATACAGTCGCTAAAATAATGCTGCTGTATCATGAACTTGTTTTAAGTAAAGCCTTAAATCAAAAGGTTTCAACAAAGACCAATCCCATTATGTGAGGGGGGGGGATGGGGAATGAGTATTTGGCATCAACTTGGATAAAACAGGGATAGATGGAATTGCACTCTGTATAAATGTAGACTTCAGTATGAGCAATGATGCACAGAGAAGAGAAACTGTAGATGTAGCAGAAAGATGGTAGATGAGAATGCAGAGACTTTTTTTTTTTTTTTTTACCTGTCTTTGGGCAGAAGTGGCCAACTGTATCTGGCAGAACTTCACAGCTTGGTCCAGAGCTACATCCTCATCAACCTGAGACAGGAGAACACGCAGAACAAGGACATTAGGGCAGAGCAACATAACTTCATATGTTCAGTTATATTCCACAGTGTCTAATCTTTTCACACATCTCTTTTTTTCCAGCAAAGCTTCCTCATGCAATACTGGAGCAGTGAGTGCATTACTGCAAATTCATCATATGTTTCCGAGGTGACCTGTGTGCATACGTGTTAATTGCTCTGTGTCACTGCACTAAAGTCACGCCAACAACACATACTTCGGATTATGCATCAGAGCCAGTAGGATTTCTTCCGAACTACGGCCTCTGATCATAGCACTGGTAAAGAGCAGGCCCACATTAAGGCCCAGTGCAGCTAGTGGATGTGTGGGAGTAGGCGAGCTTAGTTACAGCCCAATATCGTACACTTAGCAGTAATCTTGTTCACACAGCTGTTATGTTCCCTCCAGCAGCCTGTTGTATGCAGCGGTTCAGGGACCCCCTAAGGGAGGGATTTTTACAGCTGCCTCATTCTAGTTTTCAAATTAAGCCAATTGTTAAATGGACTGAGTCAAGCTTCAGTGCACCACTGTTCATTCTTGTTTGTTTTTGTTATTGGTGCAAATGACACACGGTGCAGATCTAAACTATATGCAGCTGTGCAGTGTAGCAGACCATAAAACCACAGAGCGTTTGCAGTTTTGCAAGTTGGTGCACAATCAGAAGATGCTTCTGGAAAATGTCCAGGCATATTAATTGCACAACTCATTTGGTGACAGGAAACATGTCGTGGCTGGTTCTGGCTACTCTCTCTTATGGGTGTGTCTGGGAAGATATTCTCTTTGCTGTCTCTTAAAAGAGCACAGGAAAAATCTTAGCAGCAACCCAGGCACCTAAACAACATCAAAGGTTGCTCAGAGATCACGGTTTTCCTCTTCAGCTGTCCCTCACCTACTGCGCTCCCACTACAGCTCTCTGGCCTTACACAGCCAATGACATGGCAACTTCTGTAGGGCCAGCATTGATCTTCAGCTCAATATGCTGTATAAGTGGATGGCTGTTCTGAAACAGCATCGTCACTGCCATAGCAAGCACTGAAGTTGGACTAACTTTCAACAACTGAGGTACATTTGCTCTAGAGAGATACATAGAAACGTCTCTCTTCTTCAACAGTTCCTATACAGGAGAAGGTTAACAATTATTTACACATTTCACATAACAAGCATACTGATGGCAGCCATTTCCCTGCTTCAACAGCCATTACATACACGTGTTTCACCATTCAATAGCGTTTGTATGGGAGCAAAAACTAGCTGACATACAGGCTAGATTACTAGAATTATTCAGCACTTGCAACCTCAGGGCCAATCACTGTATGTAGAATCATGTAGAAGAAAATCATTTTAAAAATCCCCAGAAGTGCTACATTTCGAACAACCTGTTTCAGGAGTAACAGCGGAAGGCCCAAAGTCACCGAGGTTGTATTTGGGTTACTGAGCGTAAAAGCACAACCGCACTTTAGCTTGATTTGTCTCAGTTTTGAAAACTGAAAGAGGGAAAGTCCCTGTTCTACAGTGGGTGCAATGTTACTAAATCAGTTAGAAGAGGGGTTTCCCAAACACAGTTTATTTTAGGAGGGCTCATATCAAGTATGAATGACTTTGCAAAATGCACAACAATTATAGAAACACATACTTGCAACAATAAATGTTATCGGTGTGTGCACAGCAGAGGTATCTGGTGTAATACATCTTGAAATGTTTTACCTGTTTTATGAGCATATAAGTCTCTGACATGATCTTCTCAATGCGTCCCAGGTCATAGGTCATGACTTTCTGGCCTTGCTGCCACACCCTGTAGGCATCAAGCAATAAGGTTTTTCCGGACTCCACATCTTCAAGAAGCTTCCTTTTCCTGTTTGGCCTTCGTTGTGAACCCAGATCAGTCCCACTGGCTGCCACTGTGACCTTAGGTGCTGAGGCTTGGAGCTGCTGTTGCCTGGAACTGATACTTAGTTCTTCTAAAGACAGCTCTGGTGTCCGGTTGCTGTAAGTCATATTCTGCTGGGGCTCCACGGCACTCAGGGAGGTCTCAGCCTCCTTTTGGTTGCCCTGAGAATCTGTGGTAGTAGAGGGCCTCCTCCAGTTGCCAGTGTCCAGCTCCATAGGTTCCTCTGGCACTGCTTTGTGCCCCTCACTGCCAGCAGTCTCCACCTTCCCAGGGTAGCTCTCCTGAACCTTACTGCCTTTATCGATGGATGGCGGTAGTGGGGTGAGTTGAGCCTGGGAGGCTTCCCTGGGCCCTGTGTCACTAGTACAGGCTCCCTCTGTGAGCCCAGGCTTCTTAGGCAGTGCATGTTTGCCGTCCTCTGAACTGGGCCTGTTGGATGTGTCCGTTGTGGTCATCTCCCCCATGGAGGGCGCAGGCGCCTTGTGAAGCTGCTCAGACACCTGAAAGAGAACAGAACATGAAGTGGGTGAATGCCAGACTTCTAAAACAGAGTGGCTCTCAGCTCTCAGTGTGTGCATGGTGATTTGTGCTTCCTTACCCCTGTGAGACTGTTCAGATTGTCCTCCAGGACTTTTACAGTTAGGAAAAATGCTCTCTTGGCCAAAACCTGGCGATCAACATCCCGTAAATACTTCCTTCATGGAAGAGAAAGATGCGAGAGAAGAGATGTCATGGAAGAAACACATCATACATAAAACAAACAGCAGTGTCATATAAAGTTGTTGCTTACTTTCCCTGGTCAGGGGTTCTCTGCAGCATGAAAGAGACTTTCAGCAGAGTATCGTGATCCTTGAGCTGAGACAGCACCTCCAGCAAGAGGACAATGGATCGGTTCATATGAGATGCAAAACTTCCTGGGCGATCAATCTCATCTACTGGAATACGCCAGATGCCCTGGGGGTGAGGAGGGAAAAGACATAAGCAGAATCTGGAGTTAAGTTAAGTTTACAGTAAACACAGTAAACAAAAAAATGTTTTCAACACACAGCTGGTGGACCAGGGCACAGACACACTTGGTGCGGCCTTGACTTTTAGTTCAGCAGGAACTTGATTTCAAAACACGGTTCAGTTGCAAAACAATTGGGAAAGAGGCCAATTGGTGTCTAGGAGACGCTGCCAAAATATGTAACTCGTTTCACATTTGACTGGACAATAAGCCAGCAGGCTAATTTGTGAAAATCTGAAAGTTTAGGATTTAATGATTGCTACTCCAACATGCAAAAGGCCTATCGAGTGAATGACATACTGAAACAATTAACAGGGAGACATGGAAAAACTG
>JAVQJF010077541.1:0-16550 GCA_036023855.1 Gadopsis marmoratus | reverse complement strand
CAGCGAGTCGTCAGTCCCTGCTGTGCCTTCTGGCTTGATGAGAACATCAAGAGGCCTTTCTGACTCATGGCTGCGTGCGCGCACGAGTGTGTGTGTGTGTGTGTGTGTGTGTGTGTGTGTGTGTGTGTGTGCGTGTGTGCGTGTGTGTATGTTTTGGTCTGTCTGCTTCTGTCAGTCTCTTCTAAGTGGATGATGCTTCATACAAATTCCAGATGCTTTTACATAAATCAGTCCTCCTTGTTAGTTAGGAAAGAGCCTCTTTGTAAGTGATAATGTAGCTGTGAGTCGTTAAACCATTTATTTCATTATTGTTTGACCTTCTGAAATGAACTATAATACGTGTTTGCAGGTAGTATATCTTTTTATTACAAGCCTGGTGTTATTTCCTTATCCTGGCCAATAAACACACTGCTGGTATGTAGCAGTCAGCAGTTAGCTTTCAGCACACTCTGAATCCTAATGGATGATACAGTATAGAGCATACTTATGAGGGATATTGATGTATAATTGAGTGTTGGTACAGTATATTGATCAGACTGCATCAGACAATTACTCATGTTAGTTTCCCTATGGGATAAGCCCTAGTACATTCGAAATGGCAAGGAGGGAGCAGAAAGACTCCAAAACAACCTCACAATATTAAGCCTTTAGTGTATCAAATTTGACAGATACATTAGCAAACAGGCAACTTGGGCATCCTATTAGAGCCCTCTTTTTACAATCTGTTGAATATGAGTCCAAAAGTCACCATAGTATTTAGTATTCAGTTGCACCAGGTGAATTCAAATTTGAGGAAATCAGTTAGTCTCACACTAAACTTGCTAGTAAGTGGAAACAGTGTCTTATCTGTAGTGCAGCTGTAAGAGAAAAACACTACTGACTAGTTACAGCAATTAAGAGACCTACAGTACAATCATATGCTTTCTTTAAAAACAATAGATTAGTGTGTGCCGTCACGTGTGAACTAGCTAACATTATGCAGCTTGTTTGTGCCATTTACTGTCTTTGAACTTTGATGTTTTTATTATACTAAGGTAAGGATGGCGGTATCTCACATGAATATGGTTCAATGCCAAAGATTAGTTTGTCTGTTTGTCTCCAAACAGTGCTGCCAGAAATTCCCATCCCAAGTGAATGCAGCATAAGCATGTCCGCGTCTATTTCAAATAACTGTAACAACACAGAGGAATGAATCTGTCACAGGGGATGGGAAAAGAATAATTCACATGGCTCTTCACATTAATTGGTCACATCTTTGTCACCTTTCTGTCAGGACAACAGTTATTGTTTTGGTTCTTTTCATCCTGCAAGGCGAGAGAATGAGCTGACACGGCAGCAGACTGGGCTGTTGATTCAGAGAGCCACCTGATTCAGTGTTAATGTAGAAAATATTGCTTAATGCAGCTTTAATGATGTTGGCTGCCACAATAAGACACTGCATTTTTCACTTGTGTCCTGAGCTGAACAAGCTGTTGAGCCACCATTAGTGTATAGCAAGTGTTTCTTTCTCTTCTTCCCTCTGTGTTTCTTTCATTTGACACCCTTCTTTTCTCTTTAAACATAACAACCCTTGAGAAAGGATTGCTACTCACCCTAAGACAATTTTCCTGCAACCTTATTAATTAAAAAATGGAAAATAATGTACACCACCCGCAGATATTTGGCTGTTCTGTAATTCCACGCCATTTATCAATACGAGCCTCTTGCAGAGTGAATTTACATAAACCTGTAACCGCACTGCTTTATCATTTAATTGGTCCCCAGTGAGAGAGACACCTTAACATGCAAATAATACAGAAACTCTGAATTAAAAGCAGAATACACAGGCAGAAAAGCCATTGAATTCACAAGTGGTTGACTGACAACTGTGGTACTCTTGCTTAAAGAGTGTACAATATCCTCCATGTTAACAGAAGCCCAGAAGTCCAGTATGTGATGAGATATGCACATTTCTTTCTTGGTGCAGATGATTCTGAGGTTATTGTTGATCATTCAGCAGCCTGGGACAATACTCAACTCCTAGACAACAAAGAAGAGACACGACAGTCATGAAGAAAGCAAGCAGCAGACAACAGTGAATATTTATTTCTTAAATAAATATTTGTATTTGCTTTTGATTGGCAGTTTCAAACACTAGCTTAAGCAGATGGCCTGTCTGAGCATTACATCTATTTACCATTATCATACCATAGGTGCCAATTAAATATGATGGTTTGAAATTGAAAATAACATTAATGCTACAAAAGCAAGAACATATCATGCAATGTGCCATAACAGTGAGATACTGAGCGAGGTTTGAAAAGAACACATACTGCGTAAAGTTTCCTACATTGTGAGGCAGAAAAGAGGGAGAAGTATAGGTAGGAACTGTCTTAACAGCTTGAGCTCTAATTCCTACAACATACTGTTACAGAAGATACACTTTACAATACTCTGATTAGTCAGCAAAAATTATGAAATAGACAACATTTATGAACCCTGATGGTCAGAAGAATGCCTTCGGTCATGACCGTCTGGTGTGACATTACTACATGTTTTCATTGCAATGTGTCCAAATGTCTAATAACTGTTTTTCTGCTACATGTAACCTGTGACTCTCTATCCCTAAATATGACAGTGATTGGTAGGGTTGAGGCTGGATGACTTTGTTGTTTACTCTCCAGGGAGAAGTCCATTTATCATACTGAGAGGAGGAGGTGTGAGTGGGAGTAGTCTGATGACTGAGAATTGCCGTATGTGTGTATACACTGTAGGTAGGATGTGCAAAACAAGCGTTTGTTACTGAGTAATGCTGATAATAATTATAATAAGACTAACAATACTGCAATGACATAAAAGACAAAAGATGGATTAATAAAATGGGGAACTCTCTCTCTCTACATTGCTGCACACACAGGCCACAACAGAGCTGTTCTAACTCTTTTTGGTTAAGACAGGTTAACAGGACATTACAGTAGTCAGGACGACATGAAATAAACACATTCAGAATTCTCCCAAGATCTTTGACATTTAGTGACAATCTCATTTTTTTGCAATGTTTGTTAAATGGAAAAACATACCTGCACAAGAATTTTAGTTTCTCAAAGTTAGGGCTCAGGTCAAATAGGATTACTAATTTCCGGGAGGCCTGCTTAATGTGTAAATTGACCAAAAAAAGTAATCATTTGTGATTGATCCCACTAATCCTTTCTGTGAAACAGCTGTAGCCAGTGGCATTAGTTTCCCAAGAAGAATTGCTTTGATTTTTCTTTTTAGACGTTTGCTTTTTGGTACACACACTCTCGCCTTACAGTGATTGATAGCACAAGCAGGAATTTGGTATTTTGGCGCAGTGCTGGCATCAAATCAAGCTAATAGAGAAGCCTCTACTGTATCAAAAGTTACTTGTAAAGAGACACTGTTGGCTTGACAGGTGTAATGCATCATTGCAAAAAAGATTAAAAGGAAAAGGTAGCACAACATAAATATTATGTATAAAAATCCTTTTTTGGTTTGGATGATTTTGCATTTTTCAGTCTTAATGACAACAATTTTAACTGTACATTAATTTAATTCTTAGCCTTTGAGGAAACCACAATTTTACATAATGCATTTAGAAATTAGTTCTTCTTGTCTTTATGCCCTGATCACGTCATATGAGATGGAAGGTAGTGCTAACGTGCACGTAAGAGGGTTGTATGATCGCAACTTGGTATATTGATATTGGAATTCATTGCATTCAGCTCTGCTTCAGTCTCCACCAACTCTTTAGGGTAAATATGTAGCTGTTTAGCTGCTAACTGCTCCTCCATGTTCACCAGCTGCTAACTTTGCCTGTCGGCTGTTTGGTGTTAGGCAGGTAGCGCAGGTTTATCAGAGCTTTTGTTGCTATAAACAACTTCCTGTTGCGGCTGGAAAAGCAGTTGATGAGACCTGTGAGGGTTAACCAAAACAGTACAGGTGCAGCTTTAAATTTTCATTTAATTGCCTTGACCGACTGACTTTTTCCAACACCAGGCAAATGTTCGTTTCAGGAAAATAACTTTCTCAGTTGTAATTAAAACAACTGAAAGTGGGAAATCGGTAATTATTGTAACTTCCACATGAACGCAGCGTTAGCCCCCAGGGTTAAGGTCAAAGGGTTAACAGGGTACAATAACTCAGCCTGCAGTTAGCTACTGCCATGTGAAAAGGAGCTAAGCTACCTCTACTGTAAGTGCTGCAGGGTGGAAAACTGTGGTTTTAAGAGCATGTGAAAAGCCATTCACAGTGGTAGAGGTTTAACAGTGTCTTTGATTACTTGTGTGGACAAGGACATGCTGACTTAGTTCTTCTGCTGCTCTGACTGATTGGCCCCCACAGACAGATGGACTCAGTGATTGGCCCTCGGCATACAGAGGGCAGCAAGCAGGAAGTCCTCATAAAGTGAGAGGGATGTTCAATCTTCCAGCTCCCCAGACATCCCCAACCTGCCTTATGCTGAGCCTTTTCTATTTCTTTGGGTGTGTTTCTTTCTTTTTCTGTCTTTTTTTGGTGTTGTTGCTGTTTCCCTCACTGTTAAAGCTTGCAGGGATGCAGGAAATGTTCCTGAACAGGGATAGACCACATGTGTGAAAGGGGCTTAACACTCTCAGACCTCACACTCTCTCACATCTCTTGTTTTTTTTTTTATTTCTCCTCACTTTCTGTCAGCAGTAATCTCCTTTTCTCTTCCTCTCTCCCCTTTTTTCCCCACAGCAGCTTTCAGAAAATTGTCTTCTGTGTGAAATGAGACAGAGGAGATTGGCTAGCAGTATTAGAGTGTGAGAGAGACTCTGTAAGGAGGTTGTAAAAATGACTCCTCCATGGGGAAATACCCACAGCTGTATTAAGATCTCCTCGTCTCCTTGTCTTTTAAACGGCTCCCATTCTCCAGCTAATTGTTTTGAAGCCAGGCCTGTAAATCCCCAGTGAGATTTGGCACTGCTCATTGAATTAGCCTGGAGTTACAGAAATATCTCTCTTTTATCAATCTTTGAGAGAAATATGTCTTTTCCCCCCTCCCCCTTTCTCCCTCAATCTGTTACAGTCCGTCTGTATTTCTCTCTCTATTTTCTGCCTCATAAAAAGCATTTCTGCTTAATTCATTTCACTGAGCAACAGGAAACAGGACAATGTGACAGATTGTGAAGGACTTAATTCACTGAGCCATAAGGATTCCTCCCAATACTGCAGTATGAAAATATGCTTACCTAGAACATGTTATTTCTAGAAGTGAAGACCCCAAATGGCAGATACCTTGGTTGTCATCTTCACCTCAGAATATAGGAAACCAGGGTATAACGTGCCAGTTAGGCCAGGGCTTGTAAGAGACTTTAATCGAAGTTAAAGCCCAAGCATGCTGGAAGCAATTTAGTGAAATGCGTCAACAATAACAGGTACCATTACTGAACACAAAGTTTTGCAGACCATGTTGTTCATGCTTGCATGTAAAACCTGAGCCCAAGGACAAGAGACTAATTTAATTCAGCCTTACTATTAAGTTAAAGTGGGAGACCTTGCTGAAGAAACTTCTTAAAACAGCCTCAAAACACTTAGCCAACAACCTTGAGTTGTGATAATGTACGGAGGAGTCAAAACAAGGTGAAGAGACTTTACATCAGGAGGTGGAGATAGTGCCAAGAAAACAACAGAAATGAAGTGAAATGTTGCTTTCTGTACATGAGTCAATCGCAGCACTGAACCAACAGCCTTGACAAGTTTGTATATTTACACATACAAGTCAAAGTCAGTATTTACAATGTGACTCTAAGCCAAGGGGACTTTGGAGTAAAGTGTTGCCATCCGTTTGTGTGTAAGTCAAATTAAGCCAAGTTAGTTTGACTGATATGGATATTACTGGGCTGGATATTACCATAGAAGCAGGTTTTTCAATATTCATGCTGATTATTTTGGTGTCTTCACACAAAGCAGGATAAAATACTGCCTGCTGAACAGTTAGACACCAATCATCAGCTTTGATGTGAAGCCTTGGCAAACAGCAAGGGTGAGAGAAGTGAGAGGGGAGGGAAGAGAACGTGTGTTTGTGGTAAAAGAGGGAAAAAAGCGGCGCACAGATGAAGGGAATGAGAGTGAAAGTCGGAGAGAAGTGCGTGCATACTTGAGAGGGACCCAGTCAGAGTGAGACGGGGAGAGATTGTTGATTGTGTATGGCCAGCATCCAGGAAGTATCTGGAGTGAATTGGAAGAGCTTCCCGTCCTTTGAGAGCATCTCTTTTAATCATGGCTGTTGGGGCTGTGGGAACCAGCCTCACCACCGAGAGGACACTGTTAATTAGATGGCATGTTACTGCACATCCCTGTAGAGACAACACCCTGCACAGCAATGATTGCACTCCGATTCCGTCTCTCACACACAAACACACATACACATACACCCATGACCCTGTCACCGGTTCAGCGGTTTCCCTTCCTTGGACCACTTTTGGTAGGTGCTGACCACTGCAGACTGGAAACACCCCACAAGAGCTGCAGTGTTGGAGATGCTCTGACCCAGTCGTCTAGCCATCACAGTTTGACCTTTGTCAAAGTCGAGGATCAACTTTGAGGACAAAATATTCACTTGGTGTCTCATATAGCCCCCCCACTGACAGGTGCCTTTGTAACGAGATAATCAATGTTCTTCACTTCAGCTGTCAGTGGTCATTAAGTTATGGCTGATCGGTGTGAATCCACATTTGTGCTCATTGTCTGTCTCAGCTTTTTCATATACATGAACATGCAAATATACAATTGTCTTACACACATAAACAGTAATGTTTTCACGTGTACACACATTCAAGGGATGAGCTATTTTTCTTAACTTGTGACCACAGCCGATGTAATCACCGTTCCTCTTCGCCAATTACGTTTCTGGCATATGCTTGGCATATGTCATCCTGATTTTTGGGCTATTCCTCCATTTATGTGACTGATGCACCAGTAATTCAGGCAGCAGTTATCTGGCTTTATTTAACTTGCCTTATGTTGCTGTTGAAAACTGGCTCATAAGAAAATCTGACTTTCAAACATCTATTAAAGCTCACACATGCTGCTAATTGGTATTCAGCTTAATGAGTAATTTGTGTAAAGGTACCTGAGCACCTGACATTCACAGTTTTTGTTGCAAGTGCGTCAAAATGAACGTGGTCAACTCTTAAAAGCATAATGAACAAACTCAAGAAGACTGAGAAAGCAGGAAAGGAACAGGGATCACAAGTGGAAGATACACCACATGGGCAGAAGTATGTGGACACTTGAACATTACGTCCATACCCCCCTTCCCAATGAGATTGAACATCTCATTCCACCATGGGCTTTGAAATGGTGCTATGACAGCCTCCACCCTACTAGGAAGGCTTTCCACAAGATTTTGGGATCCAGCTGCAGGGATTTGCTCCCATCAGTGAGGTCAGCCCCTGACGATGGGCCTTCAAATTTATCCCAAATATGATGGATTAAGTTGGGGTAAGAGTTCTGTGCAGGTCAGTCAAGTTCTTCCACACGAGACTGGGAAAACAACTTTTTTTTTACTTCTGTGCTGTGGTTAAAAAGTTCTATATAAATGCAGAGCGCTAACCAAATACTTTTACGTGGTAAAAGTAGAAAGCAGATGTGTTTTATTTTCTTTTTGAAGCAATCAAACAACTTTAAGTCACGCCAATGACCGATATTTGCACCCTGAAGTACGGTGGGCGTCCCCAGGATATTATTTGGAAATTCAGTTCACAGTGAATGGCAACCTGTCACACCTCTAGCGTTTGAGTCCATATGTGTGTCTGCATACGTTTGGCCACATAGTGTATGGAAAAGAATATTTAATTTTTTTTAAACTTTAAGTTAATGCCAAATTGGTATTAACTGCAAGATTGTTGTAATGTAAGATATTTATTTTCACAAATACATTTACCTCCCCATCTCGCTTCTTCCCCTTTTCTGCAAGCTGGTCTTTTCCTCACTCTGCATCTGTTTTTCTTCGTCATCTCCGTCTCCTTGTGAGGAGCACGCGGATCCTCCGTCTCTCATCCGTACACACCCCTCCTTCTCTCAGCTGCTCTGATGAAGCCGTCACTGTCTGTCTGCATCCTAAGTCAAGGTCTGAACACTGCTCAGGCAAGACTTAGAGAATTACATTCATCTTCTGTGGTAATTCACACCCTCACTCTTTGTCTGTCTTCTCTGTCGGTCTTTCTATCTCTGCATCCCACTGTTTCCGACTCGCTGTGTGTGTGTGTTCCCTTCCATTTCTCTCCCTCTAAACGACTTTTGCAGCAGAACGGTTTATTTATAGGGTCAATTAAATCTGGAGGAGGCTCTGTGGGCTTTGGTGGAAAATACGTCTAAAAAAGCAGAATAGTTTTACATTTTTTTATCTTGAAGGCCTGCAAGAGCTGTTAACTGCTTGTCATGTCGGGTAGATAGACTGTATTTGATCTCAGAGAAACAGGAAAGGAAGGAGGGAGTAAGAAAATGGAAATGGTGGGGGTTTGAAAAGAGAGAAAGAGAGGGCAACAGAGAGAAAGGCGAAATGTTGGGTAGTGAATCTTTTCTTAATTTTGTAAGAGTCTTTTCAGGAGTTCCTGCAGAGTAGACAGCAGGTAAATGACATTTGCTGCAGGAGAGGAGAGATAAAAAAGATAAAATTAACCACAGCAAAGAAAGGAGAGAAGACAGGAATTTCAAACATACCAACTGCACAATGCAGCTGCTCAGTCAAAATCTAATTTTAACTTTATGTGACTCAGATCTTTGGAGTGGAGGACATGATGATAGTTTAGGTACTTAGCTAATCATTGTGCTTAGAAGTTGGAGAAGAAGCTGCTTCCTCTGGCACAGAGTCTGAAGAGTTTGGCAGTTGTTTGCCAGATACACAGCACTGATGCACAGGTCAAGACAACTTGTGTGATTCAGCACTATGTTCAAAGACCACAAACGCCTCAAATTAATATACGTGCCAGGCACTAAGATGAAGCTCAGTCTCTCAGTGAGCAATCGCTGTCTGCGCCTTCATGAACCTGAAACAGCTGTTCAGGCTGTGCATTACCATACCGGCCACATCAGCAAAAAGGAGTTTCTCTCTAGTGAGGAAGCTTAACTAACCACTTGAGTAACAAGCGACTCAAATGTAGGAGTGCTGCAAATAGTAAAGTGCCATAATTAATGTAATATAAGTGTTCAAAACATGTTTCAGTGGTGAAAGGCAGTAAGCTTTAAGTTAAGCAGTGTGTAAAGAATAAGATAACCAGGCGTTCAACAGCTTACCCCTTGGATTTGGATAGAGGTGTGCACCACACTGTACACCACCAGTGATGTCATGGTGTACTGACACAATATAATATTACTCATCATTAAACACATTTTGATACAAAATACTGGCTAACCTTGTGTTCTTATCAGCCAGGTGCTAACAAGAGATGTGACACTTTGTTTTCCTTCCAAACAAAGCATTCTCCTTGTTACTGTGCATTTACTACTCACATTACGCCTTCAAAATAAGAGCTCCTACATTCATAATAGGGCCAGCAGGACAAATAATAACGCAGCCAAAGAAGACAATATACGTATGAAATGAACAAACATGAAAACAACTAATTCCTTGAGTATACAAGAACATACCAATGGTCATCTACTCAGCTGCTGTCAAAGTGCTGCGGCTCTTAAAGTTTCTTAAATTTGATGGAATTGTGAAACCCTGTGGCAGAACTTGCCCTCAAAGCCAACAGCAGTCCCAGAGCCAGACCCTGACAACTTGACTGATGCTAGCTGGCAGCTGGCTACACAGTCCCACTGTTAGAGAGGCAGAAAGACAGAGAGAGACAGCGGGGAGAGATGAATGATTTGGGTCAGTGTCAGAACAGGATTGATTTGGATCAGAACCAAAACCACTGATGCCTTACTGAGACAGAGAGATGGATGGAGCGACGGAGAAGGAATGACTAATAGATTTCAGATACAGGATGTCAAGCTGCCAGTTGGCTTCTGCTGGACGAAGGAGGTCATTGGAGGGGGAGGAGGGATGTTTAGCATGATGGCTAGATGGCTAAATACCCCACACACATATATATACACACACACACACACACACACACACACAAACAGCCTTGGCTGCCAGTCAGGTTTGGACGTGATGCTTTTTAAGCAATGCAATATACTGCATAATTAATGAGGTATTATTACAAGCCATGATTAGGACATTACATCTTGTACACAATAGAGAATGGCAGAAAGGTTAGAAGAGATGGTACATGAGAACAGATGGTGATGTGCACTCAAACTCCTGGTTCTGTAAGTACATGCTAGGTGTCTCATCCCAGTGCACCACAGAGTATCCCATCTATTGTCCAACTATTGTCCGTTCCGCATTGTCCTCTATAGCGGCCAAATGCCCAGAGCCACTGAACACAACACTGGACACAATGGACAAACACAGAGAGGAGCTGGGGTCTTGGCAGAAAAGAGTCACATGCACATTCACATACACACAATGAACATGTACACACATACGGGATGCAAATGCACATACTGCACACGCTCACACATGGATGTATTACACACATACACACATTCATGGGCATAAACACACACTCACAGCTGCTCAAAGGCACAAAGCTGGCATAACAATGGCAGGCAGAGAGTGTCGGACTCATATACAAGCCCCTATGGGGTTGGAGGGGATACACACATGCTACACACACACACACACACAAAACAAGGGCCTACATCCCGAAGGCAGAGAGTAGAGAAACAGAGACCATCCACAGTCAGAGGATCACAATATAAAAGATAGACACAAGAGAGGGGATAACAAAAATCACGTTGACGTGGGGAAAAAAGAATGAGAGAAGGATAGCGGCTCCATGGAGAGAGGGAGAGGGTGGCAATGTCTGATGGGACAGTATTCTTCCTGTACAGTGTCAGAAAAGAAAAAAGTGAATTATATCACATAAGAAGGGACGGTTGTACTCTCCTGCGACGTGTCTGGCCATCCTGTCTGACAGGAAGTTAAGGATAAGGCAAGATGAGCAAATATATTTCTTGGTCCTACCCGTTTCGGATGTTTGGGGCAGAGGCAGAATAATTGCCTCTGTTTTGTAGCAAAATCATCAAAAATGTCTATGAAGCACAGTGGTTGTGCTATTATAGACCTGAAAGTCAAAAATGCATTTTAAACAAGAACAAACAACAAGAGGAGCCAGTTTGTTGACCGAGATGGAAAAATGTGACGGGTTAATGCGTGAGTAATACTGGCTTTCAGCCTCAGCAGGTAATCTCACTGCGTAAGACTGGCCTCTATCACCACAGCTGAGTTCTTGTTTGTCCTGTGAGGCTTGGAAATGTACTGATAATGACATGTGCAGCGCTGTAATGTGAATTTAAGTGACTCAACACAAGCTTGCTGAGTGAGAATACAAGATAAATCACTTGGTAAGCTTGTCTTTTTGGCAGTGCTTCAGGGACACCGTCAATGTCACTACACATGACCAAACTGAGAAATTGTTATTGAATAATTAAAGTGAAACATGAAAGATTGAACTGAACAGCGTGACAGATGTGCATTTGTGTGGCATCTGCAAGCGAAAGCGTGAGACTGGGTGTTTGTTTGCATGTGGCAGAAGGCGCATGCACATGTGTACTCAGGTGTGTACTCATTAAGCAGCGTGGCAGTGCTGAAATACATGCTCAGAAGCAGAAGCACCAAAGGATGCGTTGTAAAATGCAATAAATGTGATACACGTGTTGAATTTTCACCAGGCTGGATAATTGAACTCTGCCACCGTCATGTGGGACAGACCAGGAAGGGCTCAGCACAAGGTGTTGAGTCGATTACAGATTGAAGCCTTAAAGTAATAGTCCAAAATGTAATTCTACCTGTTGCCTCTACCTCTTTATTCAGTTGTAGCTGCATGTTTTCATCCATTCTTCTCGTGCAATTTGTTCTCAACGAAAGGTTCTGAAAAATGTTAGCATCTACAGTAGACATTTCTTGGAAGAAGGAGTCGTTAACTTCAGTGGCTAAGTCAACACTTCCTGCAGCTGCTTCATAACAAAAGCATTTTAATGACTCACTGGAGGAAAGTTAATTGGGAAGCAACTTCAGGAGCTGTCAAATTTGCATTATTTACAGTAAATGCAAGGTTATAGTTCTGAAGACAGATCATTGCAACATCAAACTCTTTAATAAAATATGCCTGCATCACCACAGGTCACCAAAGTGTTGGCACAGCTTGATTGAGGGCATGGACCTGTGCAGGACCATAATATGGTGAGTCAGTGTGGCTAACCTGAATGCAGCAGAAAGGCAAAGAAGTCTGGCAACTTTTTAAATTGCCCTGTTGTCAAAGGTTTCCATAAAGTAAGAGATTTTCTTTGCGGAGGAAGTCATGGGAAACTGAAGCACTACTCACTCTGTTACAAGTGATATTTGTTGGTATTAAAGTGAAGTGTGTGAGATCACAGCCAGACCTTCATCAGACCCACCAGTCTGCTCTGTGCGCTTGTGAATGTTTCATGCTTCCAGTTCATCTACCGTGTATCTGCTTTGAGAATTGGAGACTCTTTCCCCACAGATAAAACAAACACATGGCGAGACAACAAGCTTGAGGCCAGGGCTTCAAAAGATAGTGTCAGGGTAGAAATGTGTGTGCGTGAGTATGTGTGCATGTTTTTGTGTGTAAGTGTATACAGTGTAACACCAGCCATCACAGACACAGGAAGACACAAAGACAGACTCTCTCACTCACTTACAGGAAGCATTACTATCTTACTGTTAGCTACCATGATGGTGTCCAGTAAGTGTGTGGGTGTGTGTGGGTGTGTATTGATATCTTTGTGGAGACCAATTTCTGTTTTAAACCATCATATTGAAGACATATCTACCTTGTGAGGACATTTTGGCCAGTCCTCACTCCTTCAAAGGTCTTTTTAAAGGTTAAAACCTGGTTTTAAGGTTAAGGGTAGAATTAGTTTGTTACAAGTGTTACATGCTTCACTACTTGTTCCTCTCTGTGGCACATCGCTAGTGACCCTGGCAATAGTTTCAAATGAATTTTTCACATGTTTTATCATCCTTTTTCACCCAACAGATCTTATAATAAGGAGTTAGTTCTCTTCAGATATGAAACCAAAACGTGTCTGCATTTTACCAAAGAGGTCAAGAGGGAAGGTCCACAGGATTATCCTTTTTTATTACCTGTCTACATATCGGCTTACCAGCCTTTCTGCCTCTGCATCCCTCCTTCCGTCTGTCTTTCTCCACCTCTTTCCTCTCTCTGCCTGTTAGCGACAGCAGCTGTGCAGGGATACATCTAGCAGGAAACTCTCTGTCTTGACTAGCTGTCTTCTTGCCTGACAGCAGAGAAGCTGAGAGCTGAAGAATCAGGAAACAGCTTTTATCTTGTCTGTCTCCTGCCTTTTGCTCCCAACTCCCAACTTGGCTTCTGAGAGGAGATGCTGAGAGAGAGACAGACAGACAGAGAAAGTGGGAGGAGGGGTGTGGCAGAGTGATAAAAGCAGGACAGAGTGGGGAAATGATGTTACACAGAGAGAAATGAAAGAAAGTGAGACAGAAAGTTGATGCCGGAGTCTTTCTAAGAAAACGCTATTTCTTTCTCCCTCTGTCTTTCTCCCACTCTCTGTTTTTCTGGCTGTTTTGATGTATTCAGACAAACCCACAGTGCTCCGATGGTGAAACAGGCGTGCAGACACAACACAACAGATGAAGAGTGTCAGCTGGTGGTTAGAGGCTCACACATGCTGCTTATCTCTCTCTTTCTCTTCCCCAACTGCATTCTCACTCTCACTCACTCGCTCCGCTCAATCTTTTTGTCTTGCTCCCCCCCCCCGACTTAGCTGTTGGAGTGAACTTGAGATCAATCATCTCCCAAACATTTGATCGCAAGGCGTGATTTTATTGTGCATCTGAACCATTTGCACATCCTGTCCTAATTCAGGCTGTAAGGAATCCCCGTCTCAAGTGGTTTTGTAACACTTGACTTATTATTTAATCATCGAGTACTGCAACGCAGACACATTAAATGGAGCTTCTGTTGTGTTGCAAATGGTTCCAGGAGTGTATTCATCACACAGGATATTACATATTCAACACATTTTTAGTGGGAGTGATGCTTGAGAGCTCACATAAGTTGTTTTCTAAAACACAATGTTGGCCATTTTGAAAGTAATAATGATAAACACCTTCTGGTCAAAATGACATTTGCAAATGTATCATTTCATACAGACTGATAATTTAGAGATGCTTAACAAGCCGTCTTAATTTAAAAAAAATGCAGCTTTGTGTTCTATTGTGTTGAGCATGTGACCACAAACAATAACTATATGAGGTGACTGATACAGTTGAAGTGGCTGCTCTCCTGTATTAAATTCTGTTCTTCTATTGCCGTAAAGAAAAAAAGTAAATGTTTTGATGTGAAGAGGAAAGACAGTCTGACACTTGTTGCTTTTTGTGTATTTATCCAACTTTGTTTTATTTTGATGGCATAATTGAAAATAGGCAAATGAGTGCAAAGGTGGTTTGGGGTAAGGCCAGGGGCCTGTTTCACCAAATCTGGGCATTTCCTCTTGCATTTCGACACGTCACAAATAGCCAACAACAATACTTTGTGAAATGTGATGCTGCCACCATTTACAATTTGCATGTAATCACTTTTGTTAAACCGGATACAGTGTTACAATTATGACCTCATTTTTAATTTTTTTTATTTAATTTATTCTTTTTGTGTGTATAGTGTGTTGTATGGTATATGCAGCTTATGTGAGGTACCTGTTCTTTGTAGGACATTGTAGGCAATTCTACATCCATGGGTGAAAATGACAAATAATTTTGTGGAGCACACTGGCTTCAGAATGTCTGGCTCAGTTTTAAAGCCACTGTAATCTACAGTCAGCACTTCTGTCAGACACTTAATGGTATCACAGGTGTGCGAAGTACCGGCGGCAGGGAAAGAACCCAAGAGCAGACAACACAGGCAGCCAGGAGCAGTTCAATGATTTTTTAGTGGCAAATGAGCTTACATGTGGGTAATGCAGGTAGACAAGCAGGCAGGAAAACAGGCAACTGGTAAGTCAAGTCCAATTCCGGGGCAAAAGACCTGGGAACTCAAGAACAGGGGCAGTGCAGGAAACATAAGGTGGACAGCCTGGAGGCAGGGCTGAGGCCAAGCAGGAACCTTCAGGCGGATGGCCTGGAGGCAGGACAGATGTGTGGAGCCACTCAGGAGGGCAATTGGGAGGCCGGCAGCATAGAGGGAGCTACTCTAGAGGCCGGCGACAAAGACAGGACCACACTGGAAGTTGTTGACGAAGCTGAAGGTCAGGAAGGCTGTCCTGTCGATGAAGAGCAGGAGTCGGCAGGGCCGCCAACTCGGGAACAGGATCAGTGGTGGGTTGGACTAACAACCGGGAAATGAGCCGGGCTGCCAACTGGAAATCAGGTGTCGGCTGGACCGCCATTCGGGAATGAGGAACAGGAGTTGGTCGGACCGCCGAGTGGAAACCAGGAACAGATGTCAGCAGGGGTCTGTGGTGCGGTGCAGTGGAGACCCCCAATGGTGTCGAGAGCTATGACCACCGTGTCTTCTGCAGCCTTCCACGGGACACCATATATATGGTCAGGCGTGTGCCCTCAAAGGGTGCTTCAAAGGCCCTGGGTGGCAGCCTATACCCCAGGAACTTAAAAAAGTCTTGCATCGGGGTTTCTGGCTCAGGAGAGGCGAATTGGAGGCTAGCCAGTCCTGGCTTGGACAGATAGCTGTCCGGTGGGTCAGAGACTGTTCAATTCTGTCACGGGTGTGCAAAGTACCAGAAGCAGGGAAAAGACCCAAGAGCAGACAACACAGACAGCCAGGAGCAGTTCAATGATTTATTAGTGGCAAATGAGCTTATATGCGGGTAATGCAGGCAGACAGGCAGGCAGGCAGGAAAATAGGCAACTGGTAAGTCCACGTCCGGAGAGAAAAGCACGAAGAACATCCACAGGGGCAAAACGGGAACACGGAAACTAAACACAGGGCAAGCAGCAGCAAACAGTGAAGTAACGGGGACATTAACAGGATGAATTGACAAAGGACAGAGGACAGGAAGCAGTATATATAGACATGGGACTAACGAAGGAATCGGGCACGGGTGAACCTAATCAAAACAGGCAGGAAAAGGCATTAAGTAAAACCAGAACATACACACAAGAGGCTAGACTACCAAAATAAAACAGGAAATTAACCTTAGCATAAAACAGGATGTTATAAATGGTTTTACTGCACTCTGCCTAGAGAATACAATAATGCAGCCATTTTCAGCTATACCAGACACACAGATATATATGCACATATGCGAACACATGCACAGACAATAATGACCTTGACTAAGTAGCTCTCCAAATTGTAAGTGACTTTTGGAGCACTCTGCTTTTCCCTACATTTACCTGAGCCACATTCTCTTTTCACACTACAGTGTCTTTCACAGTGGCCCGTGTGTGTGTGTGTGTGTGTGTGTGTGTGTGTGTGTGTGTGTGTGTGTGTGTGTGTGTGTGTGTGTGTGTG
>JAVQJF010077527.1:0-23511 GCA_036023855.1 Gadopsis marmoratus | reverse complement strand
CATCGGTGTGTGAATGGGTGAATTAGACTACTGTTCTAGCTTAGATCACTGTTACAGCGCTTTGGGAACCGGTTTGGTTGAAAAGCGCTATATAAGAAAGAGTCCATTTACCATTTACCATTAAATAATGGTCGGGTAAAAAATGATTCTGTGGAGAGACTATTAGATGTCGTAGACAAGAACAAGGTGGAGAGTGTGGTTAAAACAGTGTTTAACAAGTGTGGTTTATGTACACTGACATTAAGCCAATCGAATCTAATAATGAAATCAACTAATATCTATATCACGTGAATATTAAAATCACCTACAATAAGTACTTTATCTGTTTTAAGGACTAAACCTAATAAAAGCTGTGTGGTAGGCTGTAACAAATAGAATTGGCTGTAGTGTTTTCCTGGTTGTGTGTGAAAGACTAAGAACAAGGCTTTTGAACGAGTAATAATTTAGTTAAGGTTTAGAGTTGATTAATAGGCTTAAGTTGACGATGGCTGCAACTCCACCTCCTCATCTTGTGCCTTGAGGAATGTGAGTATTAATGTGACTTGGGGGAGTGGACTGACCAGCTGTCTTCGCTACAAGCTGATTGGCTGTTGAAACAGGTGACGTGCCTTACGTTCTAAAAGCCGAACATTGGAGACTTGACAAGCTAACTCGCAGGGTAAATAGGTGTTATGTGAAAGAATGAAGGTGTCCATGCTTTTTTCAATTACTTTCTCTATTTTTTTATTTCAATGAATAGATTCCTCATTTAGTCTATAAAACATCAGAAAATAGTTAAACAGTCCAAAACCCAAAGATATCCATTTTACCGTTATATAAAACAGAGAGAAGCTGGAACTTGATAAATTGTTGCAGCACTGTGTAGAATGCTATCTTAAATGTCTATTTTCCTGTTGCTCAAAGCTATAAACTCACACTGACTAAAATCATGCAAACATAGTGGAAACACAGCCATGGCTCCATTTATGTGCTAGGTTTGTAGGTCTGATTCAGCAGACAAAGAAGAAGCAGTCACTGCAGCTGACAACACACAGTGAGCGGCATGCATGAGCATCCATTTAAGACAAAAAGTGATGCGCACAATACGGTTTCTTAACATTGGTTCTTTTATTTATTTCAAAATATCATCCATTATTTATCAAAACTGATTTTGTTAAAGGCCTCTTTATTCACTTCTGCAACAAAGCGGGTCCCACCTTGGTCGACAGAAAATATAAAACAACACTATAACTCCTCGATTGTGTGACTGCTGTGATTACAGTAGTCTGAAATCAAAAACAGAAAAACACAAATATGAGCCAGCAATAAATGGATCCATGAGAATGTAGCACTAAGTTGAAATGCTTATTACAGAAAAAATTAAGATTCGATTTAGCTAACCTGGATAAAAAAAGAGGTCCAACCACACTGACAGCAGGGCTGGACTGGCAATCTGGCACACCGGGAATTTTCCTGGCCTTTTTTTTTCGGCCGACACAACTGTCTTTTTCGTCTGACCGAACCATAAACAGAACAGTTAGATTGGCCCATTGTTTTTTTATCTTAATTGACACTGGGCTGGCTCAATCACAACTTTAAAACCCTCCCCCTTTGGGCTCAGAGCACATTTAAGCCCCGCCCACACCAGAGGGAAAAACAATTCATCACTCTCCATTGACTTTGTATTGCGTGAGGGTGCCTCCTCGTCATTTCGGTGTGCTAGCAAACACAGAAACGTGCCTAAAAGCTGCTGTGTGGTGGGATGCATGAACAAGGTAAAGAACCCAGAACTAAGTGTTTCTAAGCTGCAGAACCGAAAAACTGAGCTTTTAAGAAAACAATGTAGATACAGATGTGAGGCATCAGCAGGAAGAAGGGGAACACAGTGGGATCCTGACTCTTAGTATGTCTATGTGTGCAGCATTTTGTCACAGGTCAGTAAAAAATCCAAATGTCAGCTTTAGGCTAACTATGCAGCTGTAAGCTAAGTCAAAAAATTTTGATAGTAAATCACTTGTGTTGTGTAGTGTAGTGAATCAGAAAGCTATGCAGTATTATGTTTGTGTGCCTTAGCTATCTACAGTAACTTCCAATGATAACAATATTGAGTTTGTCCTCTCTGGTAGACATAGAATGCTAAAACATTCCTTTGAAAAATGTAATGTTTTTAGCTAGCTATAGGCATTTTGTTAGCGTTTCAGCCCGTAGCTGCATATTGTTTGTGGTATTGCTTTCCCCTCCGGTGGGTGTGGTTTTCAGAGTATGGCACGATGCGTCTGCTGTTTATTGGAGTGACGCGTCAACGCGGCTGCCATGTTGGTACCGCTCCTCCTAATGCATGTAAGTCTTTGGAGACAGGAAGTCTATCCACAATTCAAATCATCATAACTCACTGAATTTTAAACCAATTCTCAAATGGTTTGTTTGTTACACATGCGAGGTTTCATACTAAAATATTTTCTTATGTAGATGGCACTGTAACAGTAATATTTCTATAATATTTAAGATGGATGAACCCTATGTAATGTATTATTTTTTCTTACTGCATGTAAAATGGCTGCCATGATGATGTAATCTTGTTTATTTAAATAATAAAAAAAAGAAGTAATTACAATAACAAAAGAAAAGTTAAAAGATTAAGTAAATATCTGATAGCCTTCAGAATTCTGTTTTTAATTACATTTATAGTGAAATATTCACACTTTGGTAATATACATTTACAAATCACACTTAAAAAAAAAGATATTTATCAGTGTTTCAGCAGGGTTGTGCCGTTACACATTCTGATAAACCAGAATTAGTTTTGTACAACTGGAAATAAAAATATGTATATACAAGAGAGATACAAATTATACAAATTTAGCTCCAATAATATTAATGTACAAAAAGATTGATGACTGATCATTATAACTTTACTCTAATCTTACTGATATATTACGTTGATTAAAAAAAACAACCTTTTATCTATACCTGACATCATACTCATTATACGTCTCTAGTGTTGGCACAGTTGATTGGTACACATTATCAGATGAGTGCGAAGATTGGTGTGAGCCAGGGCCGATTTTTTTTTGTCCCAGTTCAGCCCTGACTGACAGTGGCTTTCAGCTCATTCAGAGACTCTAACAAAATGGCGTGGACAAATAATCCATATAAGATGATTAAATGAACCACAGATGACTCCATTGTACAAAGGTGTGTATGTAGTAAAGGGGAAATGCATTGAATTAGATCAAAATACTGAAGGACATGCAGAAACAAGCAAAGACAAACCCAATTTTAAATTATTTCCTACAACCAAGGTTGTGAGGTAATTTATCAATGTTATTATCTTTATTATCAATGTTAAATCTTTGGATTTGTTTAATCCACTGAATGTCCAGCCTTGGCTCGAATTGATTCCACTTGATGTGATATAGATATCCTTTGAGGGGAGGGGTTAGGATGAGTGTAGTGTAACACTGCTGCATCCTTATCTGTGGGAGAGATTGTGTGAATAAGTGTGGTACCTGAGACTCTGTTGCATAACTCCTTGTGCACATGCTCTCCATCCTGGCTGAACAGCAAGATAATATCATCCTCCAGCTCCTCCACCACTGTTTCACACTGAGAAAAAAAAACAAACGCACAAGAAAGACTTGGCCTCGAGGAAACAGAGCTGAAGTCGCTCGGCCATGCGTACACAACACACCCACACACACACACACAGTGTCTTTTCTCACAATGGTGGGCACGCAGTTTGTAGAGTGGTGGCCACGTTTCCCCTCTGTTTGCCAAACTGTTCAGCCATTTTGACAACTCGGTTGTCACACCGCTCTTTAGATATCCCTGAGTGCTCTGTATTTACTTACTAGTTCTGATTGGACTTTTCTTTGAACTATTTCAGTAGGTAGTTCTTTTTTAAAGAAGGACCTGCTCAAGAAATGTGTAAAAGTGATATGAGTTTGAGCTCCAATGCCTTAAATGAACTGAGGAGCAGGAGCAGGATCAGATCCTAAACAAAGCAGAGTGAGATCCCATTTTGAATCTAGCTCAAGAGCATTCATGATTATTTAAATTAGCTTCGGCTTTAACACGCAATTTTCACATCTGTCTGCAGTAATCTGATCTACAAGGTGTATAGTATGGCAAACAAGCACCCCAGTAACCCTAAAGAAGATGATAAAAGGAGTGATTTTAAATTAATGAAAGACTTTGAAGTGAAATAATATACTGGTTCTCTTTTTCGCCTTTGTTCATCCATGTTATTTAAGTAACTCTTTAATTTAAAGAAGTCACCCTAATGTCGCAAACCTCTGGGAGACAGAGCCATAAATTGCTCCCAGACACTTGGAAAAAAAATAAGGATGTTTAATTTTTAGAGTTCTAATTTCTCAGATATGCTTCTTATAATGTTTCCTTAGTAAAAAAACATAATTAAAAGCTGATTTCATGCTGAAATTATTATATATAATAAATTATATACATATTCTTTAGTTTGTTTGTTTTGTTATGTTTGTTTTACTGTTTGCCACTGTTTTCAGTCTGTCAATAACTGCAAGCCATGTCCAGTCAGTGACTCTGAGGCTTGGGTCTTAAAGGGTTAATATTGATATAAACCAGGAAAGTTTTAAATGACAAGACAATATACCTCAAATTACTAAACATTATGCTAATAACAATGAAATGCAGTGGATTGCTTTTGATTGGACAGTGCTACAGATGTTTCCTAGCAACCAATTCACACAGGGTCTTGAACCAGCAAAGGCATTCCTTCAGTTTTAATTCTTGCAACCCAATTTAATAAATTACAAGATTCAAAGTCGGACTAGAGCTGCTCTATATGAACAAGTGCTATGAGACAACTTTGTTATGATATGGTGCTATATAAATAAAACTGACTTGAATTGAAAGTAGCTCATAGTTACTATGAACTTAGAAAAGAGTTTCAAATTTAGCGATGGACTAAGCTGGTGTAACCTGGTCCTGGTCTGCAAAATACAGTATTTCCTACTACAGTTTAATTATGCACTTTTGTACTCACTGCAAATTTCAGGGCGTTGGATGCCTCGGGTCCGTCGAACTGGAAGTTTTTAAAGTCAGGGAAGTCTGTGGCGGTCCCGCCGCTCCTGGGAGCAAACCTCATATACTGTTTGTGGTGGGTGTCAGGGTCCACATGGAGGGCGTAGTCGCTCATGCTGTTGCAAACCCCGTCCAGGAGTTCGCTGAGGTGAGTCTCAGAGCGAGCGAGGCGTACCTGGCCACACAACCGAGAGAGAGGAGTAAAGCATGATCAGACGTTGAGCTCTTTGGTGGCATGAGTGTACAGACAGGCTCCCTTCTGGCCTGGATCTTTTGTCAAATGACATTCCTCTTATTTTCCCAGTGATTCTTAAACCAACTCAAATGCATGCCTCAGACACACAGCAAGAAATATGGTGACAAAAAGAATGAAACTTATAAAAATATTTTAAAAAACACTTGTGGCAACCAAACAAACAGTTAACTTATGGTTTTTATAAAGCACTCTGATGTTGACAGTCCTCCTCAGAATTTGGCTTGGTGTCAGCTGAGTTACACTGCAGGGCTCTGTGTGGGTCAGCAGGGTGACCTCTTGTTTCCGCTGTCTTTTCTCCATCCTCAATAACAAACCTCACCCTCCAACTCTGACTTTTAACCTGCGTGCATACCCTCCCCACCTCTCCATCCAAACTCCACTGTCCTCTTCCTCTCCCCCCCTTGAAGACAAAACAGTGAGGCGGTGGTGTCTAGACGGGTCAAGACAGGTGCAGCACCCTGCTCCCACCAACCCCGAAAGGAGATTGGGTGACAGGGGTGAGGGGGCAAAGACAGGGTGGTGAAAAGGGTGAAAGGGGGGTGCTCTTTACACCTCCAAGGCTGGAAAAAGCCAAAGGAAGAAGGGATTAGATTCTTGAGAAGGGTGGGGTCGGTGAAGGAGATGGGATAAGCAGGAGGCCTTAACAGAATCCAAGTGCAGTGTAAACAGCTCATCTTCTCAGCTCCCGCACTGCTTCTACTGCTTGTTTTTGACCCATTCATCCCCCCCTCCATCCTTCATTGATCAAAGGAGGAAATCTTCCTTGTCTTCTTTGGTCAAAAAGTGGTTGTGGTGGGGGTGGGGGTCTGGCAACGAGAGGAAGAAGGGAGTATTGGAGGGCATCTTGCAGATGAACTGGATTTTGTAACAATGTAGATATATTATTCCCTGACCCCTTTTGTCTCTTTTCAGAATTGGCTGTGTTCCCTTCCAGGCCAAGCCTACCGATCTCTCTCTCTCTCTTTCTCTCACACACACAAACACACAGTCTCACTCTCTCTTCGAGATGTCACAAAATGACAAAGGGCCTCTCCACCATCTGTTTTCCACCAAATCCTTCCTCTGCGTTCTCTGCCTCTTCCTTTGCTCAACAAATAACTTCTTCATAGTAAAAATAAATTGAACCAATCACTAATTCCTCTGTTTTTAAGGTCAACCCAACCTTTTCAACTTCCGATTCATTCAGCAGAAGATCCCTTGAGCTTGACAACACTGTTGCTGAGGAGGAAGGAAGTTGGCCGATCAACAGAATGCATTACGGCACGAGGCCAAAGGTTGGGGGGCGAGCACAGAGGGATATAGGTCACACAGGCCAATGACGATGAGGTTCACCTATCAATCAAATCAGCTTGTGATTACCTTGACACCAGTGGTGACATTTCATCCACTTAATGAGTGAAGTTAGTGATTAGGTCTTGTCTTGTCTCGCATATTTGTGGGACAGATATTTGGTGGACAGATATTTGTGTAGCTGATTTCATTATCTGCTTATGTAAATGGAATCCGAAATGGGATGTGGGATTGAACCACCAACCCTGGTGTTAAAGGACTACTGCACTACCTGGCCTCTGAGCCACAGCCGCAGTCCGCAGCCAACAGTCCTAAACCCAATGATGTTGGGTTTTGAACTTAACAGCAAATCAGTTTTGCACAAAAATACAATTAAGCAAATCAAAATTACATTTCTGTGAATTGATGATTCTCAGTTCTACAGACACTGCACACAAAGAGTTTGACAAATTCATCTTTACTGAAGTCCTGGGTAGATGATTTTGTGTGATATGGTGTAATATATGTGTTTGATTATAGCCTCTAGAATCATTGTAAGACTTTGGAAATTAGCTAAAGTTCCAGATTTGAAAGATGAAGCAACAGTCCAAAACCCAAAGATGTTCAGTTTCGTTATAAACAAAGAAAACCAGCAAATCATTTTTGCACAAAACGTTTCTTATACAATTAAGCCACTATCAAAATTACTTTTCTGTGAACAGACACTGCACACAAAGAGTTTGACAAATTCATCTTTACTGATGTCCTGGGTAGATGATTTTGTGTGATATGGTGTATTATATGTATGATTATAGCCTCTAGGCTTTGGAAATTAGCTAAAGTGCCAGATTTGAAAGATGAAGCAAATAAATTGCAAGAGATAGCATTGCTAAACTAGCTTTTAATTTGTAATATCGTCATGGGACAATTTTTGGACTATAAAAATGGACAGAGTGCTTGTTTAGATTTCAATCACAGCTAATAAGGTTATCTTTTCATTTCATTGTTAATTGGGTCTTCAGTGTCTTGTAGTATTGTATTGTAAGTATTAAAAGTAAAAAGTACTCAAATGCAAAATGACAGCTTTCAAGGATTTATAACATTATTATATATTGTATGATTATCATGTAAGTAGCAAATACATGTTACAGTTGGCCAAGCTGAAGCCAATTTCAACTATGAAATGCATCATTTATAAGTGCTATGGCTGTCTGGTAAATGTAGTGAGGTAGAAAATACAAGTTCTCTCCTTTTGCTTAATATACAGATCAAACCTGGAGTTATATTAATTTTGTCTGAAATCATATGATTAATCAATACACGGACTGTGGGACATTCTATAACTGCTGAAATGTGTCTTTTCTCACAATATATGTGAATTTGACAAAACTGAGTTTGAAATTTAAATTCAAAATGAATTCCTCAATCTCATCTAAACTCCATTAAAAGAAAAAAGAAAAACTCCTCTCCCCTACCCCACAATAAAAACACGTCGGCCCATCTCAGACCCACAGGCTTGGGTCTGAGTCATTATCATGCCATGCTACAGAATGGTTTGGAATTAAACCCCTTCCTTGCCAGTCGGAGCCTTGTGAAAGGGAGCTGTCAGTCTCAGCGTTGTTTGAAGAATGGGACAGGGTGGTGGTGGGGTGAAGCGACCAGTTGGGCCAGAGAATAGGCTTCTCAGGGATGCTATCCTCCATTCAATTCCCATTGGACAGGGAGGCATTATTGCACTGCTGTGGACAGGGGCCTTTCAATTTCATTGTCCTGGTGATATGGGTCAATGAAGGCCCATAAATTAATAATAATAATAATAATAATAATATTATTGTCATCAAAGCAGTGAGTGGAAGAAGAAGCTGTAATAAACCTTTCACCATTATGCCATTTAAAGCATGGATTAGTGAAAATAATGGCCACAACAATGGGTTGATGATAATATCACTTCATTATGACGAGAGAAAAACTGAACCAGTTTGTAATTAGCAGGTGATTCTGACTAATGACCTGCATCCACAGAATAGCATTAAATCATAGCATCAAGCTGGTTATGGTTTGCAATTTGGAAGAGGGTGGAAAACATGTGAGGCCTGGCACAGTGCAACACAAAAGTTTGGCAAACAAGCTTAGTTGCTTTTTTTCATGAGCCCGATGAGAAGATCAAAATCAACCCAAAGTCAGGACGTGGTTAGTTTAGCAGAGCATGAAGACTTGAAGCATGGGGGAAACTGCAGATCTGGCTGTTGTTAAAAAAAAAAAATACAATTTTAGATTTAAGCTGAGTTACATGCTGGAAGTACTTCTCAGTGGGAAGTCAGTGAGGGATCATGTCCTTGCTGGTCTTTGGGATGTTGAGTAACAGTGTGATTTTCTGTACACCATCCCAAGTTCAGAATTACACCTACCAACAGCTGTACAACTCACAGATTAACATGTTGTTTCTCGTATTTTAATCCATTCACAAGCAGAAATATAAAACATTAGATTTCAGTTTTAGAGGCAGTACTGGAACTCTTTCTCAGTGACTGTGGCAGCTTCCTAGAGCCTTATTGTCACAATGAGGTTGTCAGGTTTGGTACCATCATGCCATAACCAAAACCTGTACTTACCAACTGTATCTGGCAACTTGCACTATAGCCGGACACTACAGTGTTTTGGGTAGATGGATACACGGTCAAGAAATTGTTCCAGCATGTGTGTACAGATTAAACAAACACGATACTGTACATGCTAGCTAGTGACATTTAGAGTGTTGGATTTCTGATCTTTGGAGGGTGTACAGAGGTTCACACTGTTCCTACAGTAACAAGGAAAATGATCCCTCACAGTTTGCCATAACAGACACTTCCAGGAAAAAAATTCCCTTTCTGTTAGTCTACAGATTAAACAACCAACATATGGGGCATGCTGGTAGCTGAATTTTTCAGAAGTTTGATGCATTGGCCTGTTGCATGTTATCTCTCTCGCTCTCCCTCCCCCCATGTTTCCTCACTGTTTCCACTATAAACAGTCTCTAACATTAAAAATATACTTTAAAAAGCTAGGATAGCAGTTCCCTCCAGTCTTTATGCTAAGCTAGGCTAACCACATCCTGTTCCAGCTCTGCACATTACGCATATATACGTGAAATTGATATCAATCCTCTCATCTCATTCAGAAAGAAAGCAAATAAGCATATTTTTTTCTGAATATTAACTATTAAACTGAGAGAAAATGCTAAACCTCTTGTCACGTCACTTCACTCAGTCACATTTTTGGGCCATGATATTATGTGTCACTGTCACTGAGTGCCATTGTGCATCCTCTGATTCTCAATGCATGACTTCCCACCAGTCACTATGAGATCAGCTCACCGCTCCACCTAAGTTCAATGTCTTTGGAGGCCTTAAATGTGTCATTGTTGCAGCAGGCAGGGTTAACCTTTGCGCCACAGAGCAGCCCCATGCCCCCAGGAAGTCCTACTGTGGGGAGGCCAAAGAGCAGAGACTTAAAACCTGCAAATCCTCCTCACTGATGGCATTTAAGCTGTGACATCCCTCCTTCTCCAATTCACACCAGGTCAAAAGCTGCTGAAAAGGAGGGAACTGGGAGAGCATAGAATCAAGGTTTGGCTTCTTCTGTGGATCAGTAACATTTGATTGACCAAACAATGCAACAGGTGGAGGTTAGTGTCAACTAAAGGCAGAGGAGAAACTCATCTCTGGAGGAACCACACTATCCTGGCATGGTAACTACAGCATAACAACCCCAAACTGTTTCAGGCAGAAAAACTCCTCTTGGTTGTAGCAATGTACTCAAAGAAATGTCTCCACTGTTAGAGTAATATATCAGGGTGTCTGGCCATCAGAGACATCTTAAACCAAATATGATTTTTTGGGGGGAAAGAAAATCTGGGAGTAAAGTTTAAGGTGCCAAGTTACACAGCCATGGGTAATTTTAGAATTAATAAGTAGTATTATAACCTACAAGTGAGCACAGAACAGACTACAAGTGACTTTTTTTTTATTAGGTCTTCTAATGGTTCTGCTATACAAAACACTAATATTTCCTGGGGCTATGTCAGAGGCGCTCTGACAAGTCTGATAAAATGACCTTGATGATGTCATAGTGGAGGAGTCAGTCTCAGTTGGGTGACAGAGAAAATAACATTTACTGGTTTGACCCCAAAAACTTTGCTGCTTATATTTTTATCATCTGCTTTTTGAGTGAGTCCCCAAACCATATGGAATTGCAATATTAAAATCACTAGAGTACTTTGGTTATAACAATAACTCTAAAATCAGATCTATGTTGAAATACCTAGCTCTGCTTCTTCTCTTTGTATGGTTGTTGAGGATCAGTGTAAAACCACTGCTTCAGAGAGTTGATATATTTGTTTATGATTCATGTTTAACATCTTTAAAACATTTTGTGCATTTTAAATTTTATTAAATCTGCTGCAAGTATGTGACCATATAAGCTGTGTTCTGAAATGTGGATTTGCCCTATAGAGTAGTTTCAGTCATTTATGTATATATATATATATATATATACATAATTACATAAGCATCAATATAGCTAGAATGTTAGAGTAACCTCTGCCTATATGAGTTTATTGCCATCCTGCTGAGACCACACACACACACACCCACCCACCCACCTACCTGCCTACCTATGGGGTAAACCAAATGAAATCTAAGCAGAACCCACAGGGGACACAAGAAGAGTAATTAGCATTCATATTTAAATGAAATCACCGTTAGACAACAGTTTAGTGAGAAGCTAAGAATGACACAGATAGCACCATTAATAGACACTTATATCCTCTATATGTGGATGACATAATCGCAGTATCCATCATGGGGACTAACATGGGATAGTGTTCAAATATTACAGGATGTAAGCCTGCCAGTGTCTAACAGACTGTAACTTGACAGCCATTAACAGTGACGGTCTTGTAGGCCATTTTTCTTAATTCTTTGTTCTCAGTGAATTCCTCCTCATTGTGGGGTGCATAGTAGGAGCGTGTAGCCTTAGCGTTGCAAATCCAACACCCTTAAGGTGGTGGTAGATCTCAGTGGTTTCACTTGCTGGTACAGAGGTGGCACGAAACTGCTGCCTGTACATCTCTGGTTAGCTCTTTCCTCATCCTCAGCAGTGTAGGCCTCCAATGCTTTTCCTGACAGGAGTGGAATGAGTCAACATGCCCACTCAGTCTCTGGTCATTTCCATGTCTTGGCAATGCTTTCAAACTCAAACTTAATATCCTCACCATTTGAAATGGGAGAATTGTATTGAGTAGTGCCTCCATTCTGGTCTTGACTGGCCAGGCCTGGTGTCTGTGTCTTGGGAATGGGGTGATGGGCAATACTGACGTCATATCTAAATGATGGCGCCAAGGTGCTGGTAAGTTCAGTCTGACACTGCTTGCCATCAATGTACTTGAGGTTGTAGCCACATGTGGCAGGGTTGAAGCTGGCTGAGGTGTTTGACAGCAGGCTGAAGAGAGACCTTCTGGCCATGGTGCTCTTCAATCAGGCCCATCTCTCTCCTCTGTTGTGCTATTAGGAAGTCCCTCATCACGGTCAGCAACTCTTCCCTGGGTGCACTGGTAGATGCAGGGACCAGCCTGGATCCAGGCTGGATCGACTCTGTCAACTACTGCCGCTTCCATTTTTTGCCATGCATGCTGCTGGAAGCACAGCCTGGTTCGCTGCCTTGGGATGCAAGTTGTCTTCTTCAAAAAAACATACCAAAAAACAACATTCTTCTTAATGTGTCTTTCCCAAACAATAGACTTGCAATATGCTTCGAAATATAGTTTTACATCACATGACCATTATGCCATCTGAATGCATCCTGGTTAAATAGCACTTAACAGCCGATTGGACTTTGCAGCTGTTTATATTGGGGAAGCCTGTGAACACACAGAGAGGTGAGTAGACAATAGGTAATCATACAAGAAAATGTATGTGTGCTAAGTGTAAGGCAGAACTACTAAGTGTGCATCCATGGTGATTTACTACACTGTTAAGATGTATAATACAGATTACCTACTCTGCGTTTACACATAGTGAAAGGGAGAATGACTGAATGTGCAGCACATGTATGTATGTGTGTACAGCGCTATCAGTGACGGGTACTCTCCTTCACATTAAGGATTAAACAAACGAGATATAATGTGTTAACTAAATTATCTTTAAAGGTGCCAGTAGGCAGATTAAATAGCTGTTCCATAGCTGTTCCCCTCTGCATGCAATTAACACTAATGCTGAACTATATTTTAATGTGAAAGGATTCAAAATTGCATCCGGCCAAAGACAAGCCTCACCATCTTTTAAATTTTTTTTACTATTATTTTTTTCATTATTGTTTAAATCACTGGACAGTCAGCAATATTAACATTTAAAAATAGACTTGCTGTGAGAGTAGACTGAAGTAAAACAGGCCACATCCCATCAAATATAACACCAACCGGAGTTCCTTTTCAGGCAACAGTGCTAAGCTACTGCTACTTATGTTAAATCACTCGTCAGTCAGCAGTAGTAATATTTCTAATTTATTTCTAGTAAAATTACACATAGGCATCAATGAAAATGAAAAATTTGTGTTCTTGCCTTACAACATCAGAGCCAAAGCTGCATTGCACCTGCTACAAACCAAAGTGGAGTGTGCAGAGACCAGATGTTCAGTTAACGTTAACAAAACAACAGAACAAGTGCAGTTGAGTGAACTTGCTAAACCTACACGCCCCTCAGAGTCCAATCTACAGAGCCCACCTGGACTCAGCTGAGAAAAAAAAGAGCCATGTGTAAATCTGTACTCTCGGTTTACCAATTCATGCGAGATTTCACAGATAATATATAAATACAGACATACTGTATATCATCATTAAAATATAGATATTTTAAACCTTTTGTCTTACTTTCTGGCACCAATCAGTACAACTATCAGTAACAGTCTAAACAGGGATTAAAGCCGAGGAAATCAATAGCAGAGCTGGACTCCTCATGATAGCCTGGTCTCGGGCAATAGAGGATGTCCAGGTTCCAGTGGGACGTGACCTCATTAGGCCAGGAACAACAACCTGGATACATACTCTCACTGTGTTCACACAGCATCACACACACAGCCATGGCAGCACCAGAGAAGGACTCCAGCGATACCTCCACATCACTGATTACAGCCTCTCTGTGAATCACAGCATCTATGTGAAGCTTTACAATGTTTAAGGGTTGCTTTATTTTGAATGGGGCAAGCCCAGTGTGTGCAGATAAACTGAAACATAAACTATAAATGGGAAGCATTCAAGTTACCCGTATACTTTTAACTGAAACCCAAACATTTAATACAAGATATTATTGGGATATTAATAAGATGCAATAACATGGAACATGTTATTAATGTTTGCTTAAGAGTAAAACCCAGCAAGAAAATGGCTACTTTTACTACTGATGAATGACTGTTCTCATAAACAATATACCCTTATGCCCTCCTCTGGCATTTTTGTACATTTTTCTCAACTTTTTTTTTTGATTTGGTGATCATTTTGGCTGTGTTACAGCTTTTGGGCTGAATTTTTGCAAGAATGTTTCTTTTTAGTAAAATTTTTGAAATCCAGTGTTTTTAACTCTTTGATGTCTTTTATACTCTCGTGATGCATTTTGCACCCTCTGGACACCTTCGTGGCAAAAATGTACACACACGCACACAAACTGTTATAAAATCATCATTCATCAATATTTTTTTCTGCTTTTTTTTCATAAATCTCTTAAACAACTTCCAACCTGCTCAAAACTACCAAACATTCAATAAGTTTTAGAATTTTAACCCTTTAAATGCCAGTTTAATTATTTCAATTATTTCACTATTTATTACAAAAAAACAAAAAATGTAATATTTTCCATATAATAATTAGTAGGGGGATGGGACTTTGGTGGTGATTAGAGTCTTGGATGTGTCAAAGATTAGCAGCAAAATTGATTTGATTGCATTAGTATTTCTTATGTAGTATCAGATACTCCCTCTGGACACCTTCGTGGCAAAAAAATGCCTCATTGACTTCCATTGAAACAACATTTTTTAATCTCACTGCCATTACAGTATAAATCCATGCATTCTGTAATGTCAGCATTTCATTTGGGGGGGTGTAAAATAATTTTTAAATTGTGTGTGTTTAGTTTATTTCCAGCAGCAGACCAGCAGGTCCTGCAGCATGTGACCTGCTGCTCTCTACAAATGCACCTGATACATTTGGTGAAGGTGGTAGAAGACCTCTTTTTTTAGGCCTGTGCACAACCAGCACACATGTCTTGTCCTGGTCGAGCTGGTGGCAGCAGTGGCAATGGCGGTGAGGGCAGCAACAGTTGTCTGTAACTCCACCACCATGGCAGCAGAAGCTGCTGTACGCAAGGGGGGGGTGCTTTCAAGAGTGATGTTTTTGTGTGTTTGCGTGTGCATGAATCTGTAAGCATGCACTGATCATGTCAGGGGTGTACTCAAAAACAAAAACAACTGTTAGTGTGTTTATGCACCTGGCTGCTTTCACAACCAAAGATAAAGGAGAAGGAGAAAGACCTGCAGGAAACAGAATTAGCAAAAATGAAAAGGTATTTCTGTGCAGAAGAGGCTTTAGAAAAGGTCTTGCAGCCTTTATCTGCCAGCGAGCTGCAGGAAGCTGAAGAAGACACAAGCTTCGAGGGGGAGTCTGACATGGAATGCTCACTGGAGCCCTCCTCTTCTGTGAGTGCCTCTGACCCTTGCTCTGAAAGTGGAGAGGACACTGAGGACCCTGCCCATACTAACAATGTGTGCTGGTTATGCACAGGCCTAAAAAAAGAGGTCTTCTACCACCTTCACCAAATGTATCAGGTGCATTTGTAGAGAGCACCAGGTCACATGCTGTAGGACCTGCTGGTCTGCTGCTGGAAATAAACTAAACTAAACACACACAATTTAAAAATTATTTTACCCCCCCCCCGATACACACACACACAAAAAATCACTCTTGGGGCCCCCTGGCAGTCGCACGGCTCCATAATATAACTGGCAAAAATATAAGAATTTCATGCATCGGTCTACAATGGGGAAAATGGTCGAATATGGTAGAATACAGTAAAAATGTCAAATATCACTATTTTTCTTACAATTGAAATGCTGACATTACAGAATGCATGGTTTTATACTGTAATGGCAGTGAGATTAAAACATGTCGTTTCAATGGAAGTCAATGAGGCATATTTTGCCACGAAGGTGTCCAGATGGAGTATCTGACACTACATAAGAAATACTAATGCAATCAAATCATTTTTGCTGCTAATCTTTGACACATCCAAGACTCTAATCACCACCAAAGTCCCACCCCCCTACTATTTATTATATGGAAAATATTTCATTTTTTGTGTTTTTTTGTAATAAATAGTGAAATAATTGAAATAATTAAACTGCCATTTAAAGGGTTAAACTCCTAAAAAATATTGAATGTTTGGTAGTTTTGAGCAGGTTGGAAGTTGTTTAAGAGATTTATGAAAAGAAAAGCAGAAAAAAATATTGATGTATAATGATTTTATAGCAGTTTTTGCCACGAAGGTGTCCAGAGGGAGTTTTTTTGAGGAGGGCATAAGGGTTAAAAATAGCAGAAATCAGTGCTTTTACCTGGGGAATTCTCAAGAGACAGATGGCTACACAATGTTCAAAATCTGTGTAGCAGATATCTGGACTTTTTGTCCCTCGCATGGGTCAAGCACCAAGACTGGATCCGGCATTTCCCATAATGTAACTAGATGGCATCTTTCATTAGATCCTCTCTGCTGATTAGAACACCCAAAACTTTCAAACACAGGCTTTCTGTTAGACATTTGTAGTCTCTAAGCCCAAGCTGAGATAAACCTGATGATCACTATGGCGTCTCTTTTTAAATTTCTTGGAACTGACAAAGAACCTCCAGAGCCACAGAAGACATCATACAACTGTTTTTACAGGCTGAGTAGTACTCCTTGGGTCAAGTATTTTTATTTTTACATGTAAAATCAGTGGCATGCCTCTTTAAATAATGTTCTGAAATGTAGTGGAATTGTTGGGTCTATACATATAGAGCTGGTTTATACTTGCTCTATATTAACAAGTGCTATAAGATAACTGTTATGATATAGCGCTATATAAATAAATACAATTGAATTTAATTAGTTCTTATTATCTAATGGAAAATCCACAACAAGTCATGTGATGACAGACAAATAATAAGTCCCACGTGTCAGAGTGGATTGTCCTACTCATACAATGGCCACTGGAAATTTGGTATTTCACAAAGGTTGAATACATCTGTAGCATAGTAAGAGCTGAAACCAGAGGATTCATAGAAGTTGATAAAGACAATGTCCCAGCACAGTCTATAATTAATAAACACAAAATAATTTGATGGGTGACTGGTAATAGAGGGACTATCCATAATTATTGCAGTAAGCTTATCGTAAACAAAAAATGGGAATAGATGAGACTCATTTATATCAATGTATTTAATAACTAAAGACATGAAATACTGATGAAATATTAAACATTCATATGACATGATGTGTGTTTACAGTGGAATTATGCATGACTTTTGGTTATAATAATTGCTGCTTGTTTTTCTTTTTCCCCAAATGTACTAAAAAATAGTACCAAAAGGTTTGTAATTAAACGAAACTACTATATGCTAACATAGTATTTAGAACACCAGATGTCATGCTGATCACTCTTTCTTTCTGTTGCTGTATGTTTGTTTTGCTTGTGTTTTGGCATTTGCCGCATTTGTGGATATGTAGTGCAGTTTTCTCTATGTTTTATTTTCATTCTCGTATGTGTTTTGTTCTTGTATTGGGGTTCCTGTATTGGGCCCTGTTGATGTCCCACTGTACTGCTGTGGTGGGGCATTTTAGACTCTTGGGAGTTGATGTGGAACAGAAGCTCTAAAAATGTAGTGGTTCAGCATATACTAAAACCACTATGTGTAAGTAAGATCTGCGCATCAGTGTACTGTACCTTTTTGTCTTTCATACTTCCATCAGGGTTGAGTCTAAAGCTGCCAACATTGATGGTTTTCTTTGGGTCCACCTGACTGATTGAGTAGTTCAGTTCATCCACAATTGCCTTGCATGCTGGGAAACACAGGTAAACTTCAGTGATGGCGACATGACAAGACAAGCTGCAGCTCACTGTCAGGAATTTAGTAAACATCAGTAGATACATTAAATGACAAGAAGATCAAGAGTCCTACATGTCCAGCAGTGAGCTTTGTTGCGGTTTAGTTTTACAGACGTCTGATGAACTGCAACAGTTCGACTCTATCAGATGAGACTGAGCTTCGGACAATATCGAGCTCACAGATGTTGTTTCAGCTTGTTGTCTCTGTTTTTTAGCTGTATTTCTATTTCTGTGTGAGTACACTGAGAGCAACAAAACAAAACAGTCACATTCCCTGCATGTGTACACATAAGCCGATATGCTGATTCTACTGATAACATAAATATTTGTAGTATGACCAAGATATGTAGGACAGTAGAGCAGGATATGTAACAGTGTAAAAACCAACTCTCTGAACGAAGACAGTTTCTTTGGAATATTACATCATAATTCATTGTTCTTATTGGCCAACACTGCTACAATATAAAGTTAATACAATACAATATGTTAATATTGGCTGATGCATTGGTATAACACCAAAAGGTACAGAAAAGATTAACTGTGTACATCCATTAGTACCAGAGCTAATTCCTGGTTTCACTTTGTCCTGCTCTACATACTGTGCACATGACACATATTTAATTGCAGCTGCTTACAGTCTGCCTTGCAAATAGTGGATAAAAGAATGATCTATTTATCTTTAACTTTGAGAATCTGTGTTATCATCTGCCCACTTGTGACATTTACACTACTGAACTCTGTTTTGGCAGCTCACCCCATCCCAACATCGCAGCAATGATTTTAGAGAATAAAAGAATGGTGTGATTTCTGCCAATTAAAAGCATGTGTTTTAATGCACAGGGTGAAAATGGTGTAGGTTTTAGATTTTAAAAGTCAGCATGAATATTGTTTAGAAAATTGTAAGGATCAGCAAAGAATTACAAATGAAATACTGCCCAGTTTCAACTTTCCAACAGTTTCTTTTGGTAGGTTTTCATCTCCTTTATCTATGCAAAGGTACAGTAGCAACCAGGTAACCTGGGTACACAACATGGTCAGACATGATATTTTTGTTACCCTCCATCAGGTGGGATTGCAATTCAAGTGTTGTGTTTCTTTGAACAATGGCAGCATCTGCAATTTCTAATAAACTCCTTCAGTTAGAGCACTGGTGACTTACCTGAACAGTAGAGCACCTGGTCCCTCTTCCCCTGGCTGCTGCTGAAGACAGATAGCACCATCATAGTTATCTGAATAATCCATGATGCCATATTAATAACCTAAAATGGCAGACAGACAGTCTGATTAGACGGTAGCATATGACATTAGGATGAGCACATGAGCTAAACAAATGACCAATTTGCCTTTTTCCATTCAGCTCAATTATCAACCACCACGTGTCGTCCTGTGCAATAATTCATTATTGTTTATCCATTTTCGAGTGATTTGTCTTGTGGTGATGTAAAATAATGTTCTTATCAATATTGTGCTATTAATGTCAACCATCTCTAGCCCTGTGCACACGTTAGACAACCAGCAAAGTCAGCTGTGAAAGTGAGCGTTCTCATCTACTAGGGTTATGAAATATTCAACTTAAAAGAGTGCTTGACATTATTTCATCGCTTCTTCTCCCGTAATGCACCTACATTCCATTCTGTCATTAACAGAGGTGGAGAGTGGGAGGATCAATCTTGGATCAATTGTTGACAAAAAACTAAAGAAGTCGACTACAACTCCCAGGGTGCAATTCACTAACAAACAGCCAATAACCAAGTGGGTGGAAGGTGAAGATTACAGTGTTGAGAAAACAGATTTTACAAATGCAGATAAATTCACCTTTGGATTCTAAATTTTGTATGAAATTACAAACTATAACTCCTCTCCATAGCAATGGCAAGTGTAAATAACTAGTGGTGAGAACATAAACTTATATGAACATTACATTAGCCAGGAGAGTCCTGAGTCTATGTGTACAGTATTATGTGTCCATACACACAAAGTGTGTGTCATCTGCCATTTTGGATCTTTGATAAGTTCCACCCTAACAGATGTTGGTAATAAAATAAAATGCAGATCAATCAAACACAGTGTAATGTGTACACACACCCCCAGTTTCAGCAAAAGAAATTCCCTTTACAAGTGTAAAAACACAGGCTTCCTGAGTTGGAGTAAAGGCTGCACCCTGTCATAAAAGTGTGATTTTGGTTCAGTGGGAAAAACAAATCATAATTCTAAGACCCCAACATTCATGTAACAGTGGCTCATTCACCTCTTGTTCCAACACATGTTAAATATTGAATTGTTGTGTAATGTATCTGCCAAATTAAAGCATTTGAGAAATCCCTGAAATTCCATTGTCTGTACCAAACTAAATCCACAACTCTCAGGCCAAGAGTCAAACACCTGTTATTGTAATTACAATTGCCCGTGTGTAGGGGTTTTAATGTGGTTAAGAGTATTCCGGATATGGCAAGCTATATGACCATAAAACAGCAAAATTCATAACTATTCACGGAAGATAGAATGATGACTTCTGCATCACCTAATACATTTTAGGGGATTTTATTTTAAAATGACCTTATTACCAACTACAGGCAAATTTCATTGTTCCTTTATAATTTTTTGGGATGAAAGAAGGCTGTGCACAGAGCTATGAAAAGGCAAACTTGCATTGATGAGCTGAAATGCTGGTCAAACGCAACTGCCAGGGAAAAGACTTTCAGCATTTTAATGATTTCTAATTTGTTAACATGTGGTTAAACAAAACACAAGTGAGTGACATCTATGGTTGGTGAATTCTGTCTGCTGATGGCAGGCAGAGCCACAAGCCCATAAACAATTGTCCAGTAAGGACGTTAGCTTGTGATGTGAACGACAGCTGAGGCAGTCTTCAGAGGCCAACGGTATCCATGACAATAAACTGTCACCTGGACCTTTGTTCCAAAGTAAATGCATAGATGTACCCCGTAGTTATTTTAAGGGCCCCAAAATTATAAAGAAACAATGCAGTTTGCCTGTAGTTGGAAATAAGGTCATTTTAAAATAAAATCCCATCAGATTTATTAGGTGATGCAGAAGTCATCATTCTGTCTTCCCCGTGAATTGTCTTGAATTTTGCTGTTTTATGGTCATACTGTACCCTGTAATAACAGAATAGGTACCCAGTAGTTAATTAATAACTACAGTTCTAAATTTCTCCCAAACGTCCAGATTGTTACTCAGTAGGTCATAAATACTCTGTAATGACAGAATAGATACGACAAAAAATAACTACAGTATAAATTCTTGGTAAAATCCCTAATTGTTACCCCCTTATTCCGTAACGGTTCCCCTGTACCTACGTGGTACGTATACTGTACTGGTACACTGTAAGTACAAAAAATTACACTGTAACTCCAGAGTAATTACGCTGTAGTTGCGGGACGTAATCTAAAGCGTTACCAGATCCTGCACTACGAAGAACGTTCTCTTTCATCGATCCATTGGTTTGGCTTTGGCATCACCGATTGCTAACAAAAACTCTGACTTTACTGGCTATGTACAACAGGAGGAAACGCTCATTACTGTGCCGCTTTGCCTGTGCACAGGGCAGACCGACGTGCGTCACGTTTTCTATTAGAAATCACATGTGTAATTTCCAAATAGACTAACGTGTCACGTGTTTTATGCCACGTGAATAAGTGGCATAAAATGTCACATTTTAGTTGCATGGAGCAAGCCCCCAGTTGTGTAATATTGTAATCCGGCTGCTTGGTGTATTGGGTGCATGTCTAATTGTCGTATGACTCAAGTCAGATATATATGATATATTTCATATACTGTATATAGTTCGTTGGCCAGTACGCAAGACCAAATTAAATTCCTACATTTCCCAGCGGAGTTTGGTGGGTTATGAGGGCTAGCTGATGGGCTAGCAGTAGCAGGCAGCAGCTTGTCTTACCTGGCGGAGAGCTAGCTATGCTACAGTGAGCTGCAGCGGACGGCTCGTTCGGAGTCAGGTGACAGCGGACCGCAGAGACGAGCTGTCAAGAACTACTGGGTTCTGTACATGCTTCTTGTTACTATCTCTCAACAACACTCATCAACAAACATTCATGCTACAGTACATGTTTAACGTTTCCGGTAAAACCTTTCAAAGTAAAACCTTTATTGGCCAACATTTCGCTAATAGACAGGGGTTGAGATACTGAGAACAGTTTAGATGTAGGCAATAATGCACAGCGAGTCAAAATCACTTCCTAACATGTTCCTTCTCCACTAATGTATCATATTCGCCGTCCATACAACACGATGTCTGCCTTGAGTTTTGCGGCCGATCAGCTCTCCCTCCGCCTGGTTCCTTCTAACTTGACAGCTGACAGTGTACCAGGTGTGTTTACGTGCTCAGCTGTGGTGTAGCCACGTTCAAACAGGCACCGGCCAGTCACCCAATCATGTTCCAAGCTCACAGAGCACAGACCACTCAAACAGCTACGGTGTCTTAGGTGGCGTGTTGAAGAATAAAGCTTTTGTTGACTAAAGAAATCAGACGTTTAATGCCTGTGAAAAGGTCCATATAATGCAAGAAATACAACCTCATGTATTTACTATGTACAAAAACATCAAATCATTGTAATGATTGTATACATACATACATGGTGTTAATAATGGTGTTAGTGATTGGGATAAATTGCAACAATTGTTCTAAACGTATTTTATGGTGAATTAAAGTAGGATTTGTGCATGTGGTAAACTGTGATGGATCTTAATGAACAACTACTCCCCCTTCCTCCAACATAACAGCTCACCTCTATGCTGAGGTTAATCAGACAACACACTGTAACTCTCTCCCACCTGTGTGCATAGCCTAAGTAGGTGTGTGTGTGTGTGTGAGAGTATGTGTGTGTCAGAGATTGTAAGCCAGCTGGTGTCTTCACAGGGGGATCTGACCTCGTTTCTCTGCTACTAATTGAATGTCGTCTAAAACATCAAGGTCTTCATTGCACAGGTAAAATAAAATATCCTCGGTACAGCATGACATGCAGTGGTGTGAAAAGCAAAGTGTGGTATGCGGAGTCTGGATGCACACGGGTCTGGTCGAGTGGATGCGGACCGCCTGCTGTTGCTACTGTTATTATTAGTGTAGCTGTTGTTGTGCTGCTACTACTATTGGTTGTTTATTTTAACATCAGTCACATTGTAACTGCCATTGCTTTACATCTGTATGTGGAATTGTACTGTGCTACTGTTCGTTCTCTTTCATCATGCTCTCACTCTACCCCCCCATATCTTTTTTTAAGAAGTAACTGTACTGTAAAACTAAGTATCACCTTATGCAATATATTAGGTGTAAATAACATGTTACTTGACTAACATTAAACCTTGCTAATGTTGATGTTAGTTACACATTTCTGTTAAAAAAAACTGAAGGTAAAGCTAATTTTTAGTAGTATTTTTTAAAAGATATTTTATTGTGTACACCAAAATGACAGTACAATAACTTTCTCATCCTGAGTGAAAAGAATTTAAAAACACAGTGAATATAACTTTTCCTCTTTTATATGTTTGGCAGCAAAGGAAGGGACCCTCGCTCTTTTGGACCCTGCAGTCTTGCAGCCCTACGGTAGTAGTGAGGTCTGCAGCTGGACACAAACAATGTACCCAAGTGTAAGAAAGGGGCAGAAACATGAATTCAGGGATAATGTATTAAGGATGCATTGATGATATGTTTCCCTGCCTCTCGCCCAATGATAGCTGGGATTGGCTCCAGCCCCCCCCTGCGACCCTTCGGGATAAGCAGTATGGTTAATGAATGAATGAATGAA